>ML425485.1:45336-93843 GCA_005239525.1 Nicotiana knightiana
AGAGTTTATATATACAGTATTAAAGTATTTTCATTACCATTGAGCTATAATCGATGGGCAGGCCCCTATTGGGCAACCTCAGATCAGATGGTAAATTATATACCGAGCCTACTGTGGCCGAGCGCCTATGAGCGAGCCCAGTTGGTTGAGATACAAAGCCTAGTATGGCCGCCCGCCTATAAGCAAGCCTACTATGGCAGAGCAAATATATATATATATATACCGAGCCTTATAGGGTCCGACAACTATTTTACTTACTATATTGAGAGAGTTGAGTCAGTATCAGCAGGTAAGCATATCTTCAGATTATCTTTGACTTCCAGTTGCTTTCACTTATTATGTTATCAGTTCATTTTCAGCTTTCAGTATATTGCCTTACATATTCGGTACATTATTCGTATTGATGCCCCTTTTTTCTGGGGATGCTGCGTTTCATGCCCACAGGTCACGATAGACAGGGCGAGAGCTCTCCAAGTAGGCTATCAGCTCAGCGGAAGATGTTGGTGCGCTCCATTTGCTTCAGAGTTGCTTGTTTGGTTAGTATGATTTAGACGTGCATTATTTGGTATGGCGGGACTTTGTCCTGAACTTTATGAAAATTATGTATTCTTAGAGGCTTGTAGACAAATTTCATGTACGTAAAAGATTGTATGGCCTTGTCGGCCTATGTTCAGTATACGAGTGGTTATTTTGGTCTTATAGGTCTGTATGTATTATGTATCAGTTGGTATCACATGTTGTATGCTACTTATCTCACGACAGCTTTCCGGCTCAGTTATCTATGATAGTATGACATAAAAAGATACGTTATGTTGGTACTCGATTGATTAAGGTACCGGGTGCCCATTGCGGCCTATCAGTTTGGGTCGTGACAAAAGTTGTATCAGAGCAATTCTATCTTATGGAGTCTAGAAGCCGTGTCTAGTAGAGTCTTGTTTATGGGTGTGTCGTGCACCACACTTATAATCAGGAGGCTACAAGGCATTTAGGACTGTCACTCTTTCTTCTTACTCTAGATCGTGTGGTAGAGCTCAGTCGTAGAAATTCAAATTCCTAAATTCTATTATATTCGTAATACAACAATACCTACATCCAGAAGGATGGTTGGTAAGAGATATAGATGTGAAATTGTTGAGTTAGAGGAACTCGAGTTTGCATCATTTCGATGATGGGTAAATGTGAGGTCTTCAGCAGAACATGTGTGTACTGAGACGTGTAAGCTTCTTGATAAGGAACCTTAAGGCAAGAATATAAATCCACCCCTATGGTCAAAGACAATGAAAGATTAAGAACATAGACACAGGTTTCGACAAATAAAAGAAGCAATATTAAGAAGGGCATGAGGCGCCCAGTTAATCAAGATTATCGGTATTCACAAATTCAGACAGAGGAATATAAGCCTTTTGAGCTACCTTCAACAATGAAAAGAGTACGTACAAATGGCCACACCCATCTCATTTATGTCCTATGGAAGTTAACAGAAGTAGTATAATAAAATGATGGAACATCAGGATCCGGCTGGGGTTAAAGTAACCCAAAACGGTGAATGGATTGGTTTATGTTAGTTGACATTTATGAAGGATATTAAAAATGTGCTAATAGATCTTCTTGTAAGACACCCAGATGGTGCACTCTAGAATATTACAATTAGATGTGAATACTAGCATGATCAAAAAAATAAAAATCAGAAGATAGGCGCTGAAAGCCTGGAAAGGATAAATATTACTTTAGTGTGACTCTTGTCCCTAGTAGAGCGAGGACGTTGAGCAACCCGAAGAGCTGATGAATGAACTAAGGGGAGATAAAAGCAAAAGAATGTCTTGTTGAAGTTTTCACATGAAGGACATGCAGAAATATTAGCAGAGTAATGAGAAGAGATATAAGGAAAAATTATGAGTAAGATGTGATACATGGATGACAAAGGTAGATAAAAAAGATGACTGTATTACCGGATCCATAGTCAGGTGAAGGAAGAGATGCGAGGTGATAGGCCTTAAGACAACAAAAGAGTATAGGCTATACAGTCATATCCTCATTTCGAGAAATAAGTTCGCAACTCTAACCGCGGTTACCAAAAGGAAAAGTTAGACCCTAGAATAATAGAAATCAGTATGGGCTGGTGAATAAGATAAACTAAACATGAATTAGGTATTTAGTGATTTGATAATGGTCGACATCATGAGAATTTCAGACTTCGTTCCGGCAATAATAGAATGGACAACGGAAAAAGATTCATGAGAAAGTCAGATAATGGTCATTCAGGAAGACGCTTCCCTAAAGTAAGCAATGTGAGAAAAGTTAAGCTTAAGAAACTATATGTGCAGTTATGGTAATTGTCACCCTCACGATTAAGGAATTTTGTTATCCTTAGTACAAAAGGATTACCGTAAGGAGAGTAAGGGTCATCGATGATGTGAAAGGACACCAAAAATGAAGAGGAAAAACATCTATAGGCAGATTGTCGTAGTTCCAACTCTTAGTACTCCCCTAAAATGGGGGAAGATGGAGTGACGTGATATAAGTCAAAATTAAGGGTAACTAGTAATTATGGAATGGTAAAGGAAGAAAGCGATAAAAAATGAAAAAGGGACGAGATTGCACTTATTCATAGCCTACAAATATGCTACGATTCCAGAACATTATGCAAACACGACGTCAAGGAGAGAAAGTAAGGGTTCCTGCCCGAGATGTTATTGATAAATAAGGAGCCACTAGGAGATGTAAGTTAAGACAAAGTAAATAACCCAAGGAAGATTACGCGGAATATTGATATGAAAATGGGTCAACGAGTAGTTAGTAGTTGATTCAAGAAGAGCCTAGTTAATGGCTAGACAAGAGGACACAGGCAACCCAACATATCATGCAAGATAAGCATAGTAAAACCCAATATAGTGAATTCAGCATTGCAGTAACGTCATTGTAATACTTGAGATATATTCAGATAATAGTCGGGGTAGTTAAAAGTACCATATGAATGTTACTAAAATAAAAGAGAAAGCAAATGGAAAGACAGTCAAAATATCAGTTAAGAAGCAACTATGGATAATTAGTGGCAAGGAAGGACATAAAAGGTCCGTAATAAGCTCACAACTTTACAAGAGTCGAGGGTTCTCCCTAAGTACTACAATGAAAGACTAGCTGAGGAAATAAGGAAGAAGGCTTCAACCTAAGCACAGTGACCTAAAGAGGAAACGGTCGTGTAACAACAGTCTCACAACAATAGTGTAAGCACTCCAAAGGAAAGTAGAACCTAATGTGGCTAATGAATGGGGAGTAAAATTAAAGTAATATTCGAGATCATATGAGTTGCACGAAAACTCTGGCATGCATGGGAACTAATAAGCTAAGTATGCACGCAACAAGGGGCAGAAAGACCATAAAAAGTGATAGCTTACGCTAAAAAGGCTAAGAATGAACGAAAGAAATTATTCGATCAATGATCCCGACTTAGTTACGATATGAACGCACTTAAGAGTTCGGAGTATTATCTATGCAACGTATATATTGACAATCATACAGCCGTAGAAGGTTCTAGTAGAAGTTTAAAGGAAGAATTGAGCCCGGGTCATAAACAAATGATTGAACTGTTAAAGAATTGTATCATGGATGTTCCATAGCGCCATGAAAGGCTAAAAGTAATAATTAACACCGTGAGCCGCAAATCGAAAGATAACTTAAGCCTACATAAAGGCTGATTAAAGGAAAGAGGAAACTAAAGAGTTACATTAACTATGTAAATCAGGATTTTGATTATTGAACCCAGAAAAGCATGGACATAGTGATTGAGAACATTGTAGAGTCACTCTTAATATCAGAGGTTCAGTTAGACGAATACCAACCTCATAAGAAGTCAGTATAAAGTTCTCATTGAAGCATGTAAAAAGGTGCAAGTATTATAATAGAAGTTCAAGTTCTGGGTGTGAATTATACATATATGGAAGGGAGGTCATGAAATAAATAGAAGATGTGATGTGAGACTTTAAGGTAAGTAAGGTAAAGGTGAACAACGTACGAGGTACTCAAATACAGAAGGTTGTGAATAGTCCATACTTTGGATATAAGGCTAGAAGCGTGAGGATTCAATATCCAGGAGTGATAGCAACATCGTCAGTGGCGTACCTTCCAGCCTATGGTTTCTAAGTATCGAGATATCTATCCAAGAGAGTAAAAAAGAGACGATGCGATGTCTCGCTTGATGTTCCAGAATAACATAAGGAAGTCTAGTTGAAGGAAGGCCACAAATAGTATAAATAGATATGTATAGGTCCCAAGCTAACTATAGTAAAGTGACAAGTTTTATGACAGGAGTAAGAACGAGAAAGGGCGAGTGAGAAGGTGACGAGAATGGATAAGTCCTCGGGATTAAGCCCATGAAAACAAGAAAGCTAATAGTTTCTCTAAGTTATAGAAAGTTCAGTATAGCTTGAATGAATTCAAAGGAGTCTAAGGCTAATAATATCTAGAAAAAAAATGGAATGTTGCCCTGGTAGTGGAATGAGGGTGTGATTGTGATAGATAAAGGATGACGTTTTGGGCCTTAAGCTAAGTAATGATTTGAAGAAGATTTCATGGATTGTACGGAATTAAAAACGTAAGGTGAATCACATTGGGATGCTATAAAATACGATTATTGAAGTATAGTATCGACCCTAAGTAAACCAGGAAAATCACTTCAAATATTCCTCGATACAGCATAAACCCTAGTGGCAATATATTATTGTAATAAGTTCCAAGTTATCAATGGAAGATTGTAGATCAACATTGAGGTGGGTCGACAATGGGTGGACAAAAAATACAAAGTACGAGATGAGAGTAGACCATCATTCTTAAGATAAGCAGTAATGAAGAAGCATTAAAAGAATTAGCTTTATGCATATAGAATAAGCAACAAGAGTAACCTGGAGTTTGGTTGCATACCTCAGTAACAATAATTCGAAGTAAGAATTATGGTATAATATGGCCTACTTAGATGTAGTAAAGCTAATGACGTCCAGAAGGACAGCTTGACATAATTTTGTTTCACAAAGTGAGGCCTAGAGATTGGCTAAGAGCTGGAGGAAAGGGGAGAGAAACGTCGCATAGGCGCACATACAAAGTTAGAGTCGTACAGGCTGTATGATAAAAGGTAGAAAAAGTTACAAGATTAGAAGTATTCTGACTACAAGTCGTGGTGTGAGAAAGAGGCTTAAAGGAGGGGGGGATGCCCTGGTCTTTGAATTTATTCAAAGAACAGTTGTCTGAATGGAAAGGATAATATTAGAGTATTCGCAAGAGCTATGGGTTATGGGAATGATAAGTGCATCAGTCAACATTCGAGGACGAATGTTCCAAAGAGGGGAACGATGTTACACCCCATGTTTTTGTACGTGAAAGTGCGCCATAAATAAATTAATAGAAGCTTGAAAATGAGATGTTACATCCCGCATTTTTGTACGATAAAATTTCATCGTAAGTTAATCGACGTAAGTTCGGGAATGAGATTATTGTAAGATTATAAGTAGTATGCTATTTCAAACAAGTGATGAGTAAATTCGTGAAGGTGAGTGGGTAAGCAAATCGAAGAAAATGAATTTCGTCGAAATTTGGCATTTTGGTATAAAATACGATCCGAGCTATAATACCTGGTATTTATGGACTAGTGTCATACAAGGTACCACATGGCCATGATAATATGATGTATAAGTTGTTTAAGAATAAGTAGTATTTTAAGTAATTTGAGATAATTCTTAATTACGTGGATAATTGGTTAATTCTTAATTACGTGGATAATTAACCATGTAATTAAGGATTTGTGGATAATTGTAGGTGGGGACAAAGCCCCCTACGTGGAAGCAAGTGGAGGAGGTTTGGATATGACTTATCTTTGGGCAATCCATTAAGGTAACACATGTAAAGATAAGACTTAATACTATCCCTACACTTGTCTTGAAATAATAACAAACAATACTTATCCCAATTCCAGAACTCTTATCCTAAATGAATTTCAAGAATCCATTTGCAAAGTGGGTTACACAAAATCCCAATTCCAGACCTCTTATCTTAAATGAATCTCAAGAATCCATTTGCTAAGTGGATTACACAAAATCCCAATTCAAGAACGCTTATCTGAAAGGAATTTCAAAGTTCATTCAGCAAATGAAGTATACAAAATACAAAGCCAAGGACGATAGTCACTCGATATTATTATAGCAACATGATTTTTCGATTCTAAGGGAGTACGGTGTAACCTTTTCCAAGAATATTATACGGATTTTCCCCTACTCCAGGTATGTTAAGGCTAACCTCTTCCTTCATTTTGGCATGATCTCGTAATTACACAAGTTTGATAACGAGGTATAAAGAAAAATTCATGTCCCAAACTTTAGTATATTTTCCTAGTTTTGTAAGCTACAATATCTCCTTATCAGGACTTCATATTCAATTGAGTATTTTCTTCTTCCAGTCAAGAGGGGAGAGAGCCTATATATGCAGTATTATAGTATTTTCATTACCGTCGAGCTATAATCGATGGGCAGGCCCCTATTGGGAAACATCTGATAAGATGGTAAGTTATATACGGAGCCTACTGCGGCCAAGAGCCTATGAGCGAGCCCAGTTGGTCGAGACACAGAGCCTAGTATGGCCGAGCGCCTATGAGCGAGCCTACTACGGCAGAGCAGTTTTATCTCTCTCTCTCTCTCTCTCTCTCTCTATATATATATATATATATATATATATATATATATATATATATATATATATATATATATATACCGATACTTATAGGGTCGGACATCTAATTTACTTTCTATGTTAAGTCAGTATCAGCAGGTAAACATATCTTCAGATTATCTTTGACTTCCAGTTGCTTTCACTTATTATATTATCAGTTCAGTTTCATCTTTCAGTATATTCCCTTACATACTCGGTACATTATTCATACTAACGTCCCTTTTGCCTGGGGACGCTACGTTCCATGCCCACATTTCACGATAGACAGGTCAATAGCCCTACAAGTAGGCTATCAGCTCAGCGGAAGATGTTGGTGCGCTCCATTTGCTTCAGAGTTGCTTGTTTGGTTAGTATGATTTAGACGTGCATTGTTTGGTATGGAAGGACTTTGTCTCGGCCTTTATGAAAATTATGTATTCTTAGAGGCTTGTAGACAGATGTCATGTACGTAAAATATTGTATAGCCTTGTCGGCCTATGTTCAATATACGAGTGGTTATTTTGGTCTTATAGGCTCGTATGTCTTATGTATCAGTTGGTATCACATGTTGTATGCTACTAATCTCATGGCAGCCTTCCAACTCAGTTATCAATGATAGTATGACATGAAAATATATGCTATGTTGGTACTCGGTTGAGTAAGGTACCGGGTGCCCGTCGCGACCCATCGGTTTGGATCGTGACATATACCTTCTGTCGCGCCCCCTTTTTCTCGTGAAATCGGGGTTTCGACATTTTGGGACAACTAAAGCAGATAACTTATAAACTGGTTTACATTACCACAGATTAGGTAAGGGCTCAAAATTACCTTGGGGGGAAGGTGTTAGGCACCTCTCGAGGTCCACAACGGTGGGTCCCGGCCAAACTCAATTTAAGTGAATTAGTCATAAAGCAACTTGAACAAATAAAGATTATTTTAAAAAAATGGGAATAAGGGGGTCCTAGGTTTATTAGCCTATAGTATCACTTATGCACAATACTCGGTAAACTTTCCTTAAATAGAGGTGTTACGCGTAGCATTAGCGCACGTGTCATCATATCCTTTACTACCCAATTACCCTCCCCTTAATTATTATCTTAAGCGTTCTAATAGTATCGAGTACGTACCCTATGTGTGCATCACCCGTCTTTTTCCTATGGCTCTGGAGATGCTTAGGACCTCTATTAAGGTGGTTCTAGACTCACTTATGGTGCTTAAAAGGAGAAAACTAGGCATCAAACAAAACCGGTAGAACTGTCACATAAAAGGAGCAGTTAAGGGCTCACATTTACCTCCACAATTAAATAAACAATTGCACGCCTCAAACAAATATTTTTTAAACGATTTAAGGTCCTATAGTAGGATATCTAGATGAACACACATCAGAATATGCAACATTTTCATTAAGGCGAGGCAGTGAATACCTAATCATTTTGCCTACTGCTTACAGAATCTGAGCATGTTTCAAGCAGGAAATCACAATTTTCAAACTTCAGAACTTTGATTATCCTACAGGCTTGCCTAGATGATAACCGGGCAGAATCCTATAGACATGGTATCTAAACGTTAATCAGACCAAATAGTGATTAATTTAAACAAGTAGATTTCATCTTTTAGGTCCTATAGGCATGTTTCCTATGTGCTGAAACTGATCACAAGCATTATGACATCCAAATATAGAAACTGATTTCGTGAATTTTTCCCTATATGCATGATATCTAAGTGTTGAAGCTGTTTTTACACTTATTTTCTATGTGCATGGTGTCTAAGTGTCAAGATTGTATTTCTTACAGGCATGATATCTAGGCGAATAAAGGTGTCAATTAATTGCCAAACGAGTTCAGCAACAGAACCCAGGAACATGACTTCTAATGCATACATAGTGTTTTGAAAATATGGTACTTGAGGCAGAATTGATAACGACCTACAAGCAGGATTTCTAAGATGCAGAAATGTGAAAATGTAGGATTTCAAAGAATGAGATAAGTCCTATGGCATGATTCCTAATGCATATAAATCATCATTACAATAACCTATAGGCATGATTTTTAATGCATATAAAACATCATCACAGTAACCTATAAGCATGATTTCTACCCGAACCCAACAATAATATATATATATATATAAAGTCCCTCCCAGCTTTTACTAATAATCCCATATATGTTTTACAAATATTATTATTACAGACCAGATATAAATGGATTACAGAATGAAATGACTATGCTATAGGGAGCCTGGATAGGCCCAACAGTAAACCTGGAAATTCAGGCCTTCAACCAAATATAAAGTGTGCCAGTATCTCATAATATACCAAATGGTCTTCTGGTGCGTCAAAGTTCCCAAAGGCCTCAGGGACCCCGGGCAATGCTTACACCAGAAACCTTTTTAAAGAAACAGTTTTGTGAACAAGTATGGAAAAGCCAGCCCAATGTGTCAGAGTTCGAAGGAGTCTCATGGACTCCCAGGCAGTGCTCACACTGGAGGGCAGGACCCTAGAAGTCTAAGAGTAAGAGTTGAAAATAGTATATGAAAATAGGGGATAGTTTTAGGAAAAAAGTTTGAATTTTAGAAGTTGATAGGAATAAACAAAGCCATTCCAGTACTTTGAAGTTCAAACAAAGGTTCCAGCAATCAAACAGCAGACATAAATAGGATCACAACCACTTCAAGCAAAATTTCACATTGCCTGGGATTGACCCAGTTCATTAGTTATTACTAGGTGCGCATATAACATGCTGGGAACAAAATAATAAACAGACAACTACACAGAGAAGGGTAGCAGGGGTTGGGAACATATAAGTCCTTAATCAAGAATACATGAAACATGGCAAACGTGAAAGTATGCTAGTTGAGAAATAAGTGGATTAGTATCCTGGACCAAATAAGAACATGAATGAATCAGACTGACATATTGGACAAGATAATGTCATAAGAGTTGAGGCAAGCTGGTTAACAGAGACATAAAGCAGGCAAATGCAGGTTGACAGACAAATTACATAACATACTGAATAGGACCTAATGACAGAGATAGACATGTTGGTTAGGAGTCATGAGTAGGAAGCACATAGTGTTAATTGCATATGAAAACAACCAGATTACTGAATAGGACATAGCAACATAGATAGACATGCTGATTGGGATCAATAAATAGGAAATACAGGAATTTAACTACACATAAGTGTTATAATAATTAAGATCAACAAACGGAAAGACAAGAGTTTAACTACACAAAAGTAGTTATTGCTAATTAAAATCAACAAAACACGAAAGACATAAGTAGTCATGTTAATTGGAATCAATACACAAGAAAGACATGGACTTAACTACATAGAAGTAGAGCAATAGACAGGAAAGCACATAGGTTTAAACTCCATAGCATAATGAATGACAGTATGAGGAGAGACATACTAGTTAAAATAGAAAACAGGAAGGTAAAAGGATGCATAACCCAATAGTCTAGCCTTGGCTTTCAGCCAGCTAGACAGTGTAGCAAACACAAGTAACAGAAAAGTAAGGGCAAGAGTTTGTGTGTGTGTGCGTGTTTCTTTCTGAATGTGTTCGTGTTAAAGAAAAACCAGAGTGGGGTTTATATAACACTTAGCAAAGTAAAACAATTAAGGTAAAGAATAAATCAGAGTCCATAAAACAAGGTAATCAATCAGTTAATTGGGAATTAACTCAATAAATTCACACAGAAAAATCCGTAAATGACCCCTTAAATTGGGGAGAATGCCTTAACGACTCCGATTGGGATTCAAATAAGGTAAACAAATCAATTATTGATCATAAACCAGACTAATTAGTCTAAATAAGGCAAGTAGTACCAATTAAAAGTCATAGATAAGGAAAATAGGTAAAGTCACAGAGAAGCACTAATTTTAACAGAAAAATATACTTCGAATCCTAATAAAATCAGTCAATCTATTTTGATTGACAGAGACAAACAATAACAGAAAAAATCACTAAAATAATTAGTGCAATAAGCAGAAAGACCTAGTGTTTAAAGAATATACACAAAAATTAGTCGAACTAGCAAAGGATAATCAGATTCCAACACTTGGGGGTTTAAAACCTTTTGAAGAGGACTTAGGACGAAGCCCTAGTTCTTAGAAAATACTGGAATCGAATAATAATAAGGAAAACATAAGGTTTTTCGAAGAAAAATACTCAATAATGCTTAAAATCGTCTTAGATCTACAAGGATATGAACAGACCTACATAGAAAGAGATTAGAGTTTTTGAAAATGACAGAGATGAAAGAAAACCTGGTTTAAAACCATAGATTCGAGCCATAAACACGAAGAAAGTAATACTCACAAACGGAGATGGCCATAGACAGGCTCATGAAAAGGTTTTGAACAAATCTGATTCGAGACTTCTTCATAGAACAACAAAATCGAACACCCAAAAGAGGTAGGAGGACGACAAGGGCCAGAAACTACAGAGAAATCCCATGGAACGGTAGTTTTCCGGTGACGCCGGTTAGGTTTTAGGGAGAGTGTTTGAGGGAGAAGGGGAGAGGTAGGGAGAATGAAGACGGCGGAACAAAAGAAAATTAGGGGGTGTTAGGGTTAGATTAGATTAAAAAGGGAAGGAATAATGTGGACCGTTGATCTCAGAGATCAACGACCACGATTAGAGGAGGTTATGGGTCGGGTTAGATGAAGAATTGGGCTTGGGTGGGATTTGGGCTAGGATCTTAAGTAATTGGGCTGGTATAATTAGGTTAGGTCCAAAATTTTTAAAATGAATTCAAATGTGCTATTTGTTAAATACCCACTTAATTAATAAAATAACTTGTAAAAATAATTAACAAATTATAAAAAATGATTTACATGCATAAAAAATAATTTTAAAATAATTACTTGATAGTATAAAAATATAAAAAACTATTTCCTAGCGAAATAAGGTAATAATGCACACATGGGCTATTATTGTAATTATAACCCAAAAAATATAAATATGGCTATTCATGCAAAAATTAAAGTTTGGTATAAATATAAATGATAAAATTAAACCATAAAATCATTATGAAACCATTTATGAGGCAATCAGTAATTATTTATATAAATAAAATACTGGGGTAAATTAATAAAAATCCTTAGAAAAAT
Source organism: Nicotiana knightiana (assembly GCA_005239525.1). NCBI lineage: Eukaryota > Viridiplantae > Streptophyta > Magnoliopsida > Solanales > Solanaceae > Nicotiana > Nicotiana knightiana. The sequence continues at coordinate 57,141 of ML425485.1, forward strand.
GCAGAAATTATGGGAAAATATTAATTGATGCTCATGCATTGTTTTGAAGCTATATATGCATTATAAAAATAATATAGAAAAAAATTTGGGTATCAACACCTCGTATTGATAGATGTATTATATGTTCATCATCTAATGTTTCTTCATGACTGTCTAGTTCAACTAGTGATGTGTCATTAGCAGATTATTGCAAGTTATCCATTGCAAGTTCTCCATCCCTATTCGTAATTTACTTAGAAAAATATTAGTATAAAGAAAAACGCGCATGTTGAGATTTCTCTACAACTAATATTTTGAAATAGTAATGAATAAGGAATATGTCAAGAGTCTTACCAAGACAGTTGCAACAAAAGGAAATAAGATAACCAAAAATTAATTTTTCTTCCTTCCCATAGCTTAGACAAAATTTCATTCAAGATAAGATCCAATGAAAAATATTAAAGCACATATAAGCCAATGATGACAATTTATGCAAAAATGATACTTTCTTTTCAAGTCTGCTTTCAAATGAGGCGCCAAGCTAAAAATGTGAAAGATCATGCTTGTTGCAAGAAAATGTCAAACAAATACTCACACGGATAATCACTGCAAATGCGTCATTTTCTTAAAATAATATGACCTATGCAAAAGTAACGATAATCATCAATAGAAACATATATATGTACCTTCCAAGCTCTTGAGTCTCAGGAATAGTCGAGTATATCCACATGTGCAAGTTACCGAGACATCAAGGTTAAACAACCTTCTCAGATTTGAATGAATTATTGAAACTTTCACCAAGATAATGGATATAAGAAGTAATTCTCTTCACAAATTATTTTAAGCTCACAACTACATGAAAGGAATGCATGCATGTTTGCTTATCCTAATGCTTATGCAAGTGGCATGGTTCATGCAAGATATAAATTCGTTCTATTCAAAATCTTTAAGTTAATGATAAGATTAACACCAAACATAATAGTAGTATGATGCAGCTAGCCGACTCAAGCAATATGTAGTTGTACATATCATATTATACTTAACCAAAAAAGATGTTACTAAATACATATCGCCTTATGAAGAATCCGAAGGAACCTATAACCTTTAGTGCATCAGTTAAGCTTTACCATCACGTGTAATATTTCCTTCATTATTTACAGAGTATGTATGAACTTTGAATCATCTTTAAGCATGTGCCTTGACCATCCATTATGAAAATGTCATTTATCCCTTTTTATGACTGGACTCAAAATTCATGCAAAACAAATTAATTTATTTTTGATACCCAAATCTTTTTGGGTCCTTCATGGTTAGTAGACTGTGTAATTCGAGATGCATGTAACCGTTTAGGTCTCCGAACATATTTTGATCTAACATAACTTTTGGCATAATTGTATGCAAATACTTTATGTCTAAAATTGCCACAATAATGACATGTAACATGAGAAAAATAGTGTTTACCTACAGCTGCCTTATTAGTTGACTTGGAACTTTCCTCATTCAACTTGTTCAAAGTAGGACGTTTACCAGTAGATCCCTTTTTAATCGACTTATAACTTTTAAGTCAAGGAGACGACTTTGATCGATCAAAGTAGTGACTGAGTGATTTGTGCAAGCTGCTTATTGATTTGCGAAGCTCAAAATTTTCTTCTTGAAATAAGTTGTTCTACACCAAATATTTTTTAAGCTGAATATCCCAGTCTTTCTTTTCATTTCTCAACTTGTTATATTCTTCAAGTTGAATCTCTCAATCTTTCTTCTCATTTATCAACTTGTTATATTCTTCAAGTTAGATCTCCCAATTCTTCTTCCCCTTTCTCAACTTATTGTATTCATTTAGAACTTTCTCAAGGCCATTGAGAACCAATTCGATATTATCCTACAATTCATCACATTTATAGCAATACGTAATAAGAGTGAGACATACCTTATTAATTTCTCCCATTGCCGTGAAACATTGATTCTCCATTCTTTCGTGGTTGTTTTCTTCTTCAGATTCATCTTCGTCGCTCCATGATTTGTGATTCTTTTTCTTGAGATCACAATCCAGAATAACGTTAAAGCACACCTCGTTAGTTTCTCCTCTTTTCTTGAGACGTATGTTTGTCATTTCTTCTTGATCATCCTCGTCGCTCCAAGTTGAGATTCTATGATTTTTCTTCTCGAGGCTGGGGCATTTTAATTTCATATGTCCGTGTTTATCACATTTGTAGCAGCATACGTTCTCTTGTTGTTGAATCTCATTCTTGCAATTCTTTTGATGATTCTAGATGGATTTAGTTTTTCTATTCTGCTTCTTTCTTCTTTCTTTTTCTCGTCCTGGGTATCACGACCATGTCTTTTCGGTCTTCACCATTTTAGGATTCTTCAAGAGTTGACTTCGATTCAATTTCCTTAACTTTGTTGGCGTCCCTGTGGATATTTTCCAATATGTCCCATATATCTTTAGCAATATCACATGTGGATATTTTCTTATATTCTTCTTCACTAATCGCACAATAGAGCATGTTGAATGTTCTAGCATTCGTTTGCATAATATCCAACCGTACTTTTGTTTAGCCAAATATGAATGCCCTTTTTACAAGCTTCTCTCCATCACCGTTGTTCGTAATAAGTCTTGGTCCATTTTGAAGAGACCCGATAATCTATTGATTGGACATAAAACTTCATTCTTTATTTCCAATGGCTATAGTATTGACTATTTGAAGTACGGTGGCTTTTCTTTTTCAGTATCCCTCTTGAAGTATGGTTCCAATTATTTGATGACGGCCATGGATCTTTTCTCACTTGTTGTTAAGCAAAACAAATAAGAATGAAGATGTAAGACCTGCTCTGATACTAATTGAAAGTACAAGAGAGGGGGGGGGGNTTTCTAGTCGACTACTCTTCAGACCTAGTCGATTTATGCGGAGACATCCTGCACCAAAACTGTTAGTACTTCAATTTATATATGTACTATACTCACAACAAACATTTAAAGGTATATAATAAAATATGACAACAATAAAATAAATGACACCATAAATTTTATACAGGTTTGGAACCAATGTGGTATCATAATCCAGTCTCCTTGGGTTGCAAGGATGTTATCTATTGAGCTCTTTGTTGGGTTAAGTACAACCTGTGTGATTTTCAACGTTCACCACCAACGTTTACAGGATTGGTTTTCACTCGCTCGCCAACAACGAACAAGAGTTAGTTTTCACTCGCTCACCAATAACGACCCTTTAGTTTTCACTCGCTCACCAAAGAAACGAACAATGACACAACCTCTCGGACACACTGCCTCTCCAATATTTTTCTGTCTCTCTTCTCTCTTTTGTGTATACAGTAAATCTAAAAGTGAATTACAACGCTTGTTAAGAATAGAATAAAGAACTTGTAGTTCGGTAGACAATTGTATAAAAGGTTGCGTGGATTTTTCCGTCTTTGATCGCTCCTTCTTATACTACATTCGAACCCTTCTAGCCATTATACTTCATAAATGCAATAGCATTTTTGTGATCTTTTGTCCTGCTTGATTTGTGCAAATTGATGCCTTCTCCAACGGTTCGTTCTTTGCTTCTGATAGCTTGCACTTCCTTGTCTATGTTCATTTGCCTTTTATATCTAAAGATGATTAGAATTGACGAGAAATATTTCCATAAAGAAGCTCTTCACCTGCTTTTGAACAATACAAGGAATTACTTTTGGATCTTGCACTTAAATGATCCCGTATAAATTTGAGATCATTTTCATTATAATTCCACGATCTTGGACCTTGATTATATCATTTCTTTCATAACAATATTTTCTTTGTAAGCTCTTGCTAGAGCTTTTCCATGTGCTATTTAAAAATCCATTATAGACTTTCCATAATTCTTGTCCAGAGATATAATAATCTTTACGTAATCAAAGACCACTCTTCAAACTTCTTTTCTTGTAGCTTTTCAACATGCTTTTCTTTCCTTCTTCACTAGACCAATTATTTACTTCGTACTGCACATCTGCTATTTTAATAATGAAAAATATTTCTTTCATTGTAGCAAAGTTTCCTTTGGAGAGCTTCGTTGCCTAGTAAACTCCTCAGACTCTTTTCATCCTATAACTTCATTCTTCCTTTATCATATATTCTTGTGCAAAGGACCAAATATACCCCTGTACTTTTGAAAATAGTCTAACGATATCCCTCGTTATACTATTGGGTTATTTATACCCCTACCGTTACACTTTGGAACAAAAATATCCTTATTTTGGATGGAGTGTCACGTGGCAGCACCAGATAAAACGACCAATTTTTTTAACCCGATCCGCTTAGAACAAACCCACAACACGACCCAACGAAATAGAATACCCTATTTTACCTCACCCCCTCCGTTGAAACAGAAAGAAGTCAATTGTTTGGGAGTCTGCAAACTCTTAATCTTACGATGAGGCCATCGCATGATATTAAGTTCCCTACATCTTTTCCTCAACACTGTTAATCTAACTCTCGACTCCTTAATTGCTTTATTTATTGGTACATGAAAATACCTCTGAATTTCACCCAATTCTAATGTATCACCCTTCTTATGCCTTCCATTATTATTTCGCTTCCTAATTAACTCCTTATTATTAGTTACCATTGATAATTTTCAAAATCCCCAAATTGATACCCTAAATCATAAATGCTACACATTTATCTATGATTTGAAGGCATGAAATTACATTGACTTTTTCTTAGGCTGAAGAATGCCAGCTGCTCGTTTCTTCACCACCGCCTTCCCACTGGTCGGCATGCTAACTTCACATTTGACGACAGTTTCAATACTGATTTTGTTGATGTACTTTTGACACGCCTTCTTCCAAAAAGCTCGTATTCTTCATCGCTAGAAGAATCCGTTGCGTCTGGGTCTGTAACATATATCATCAAAATGTTCCCAAGTCTTGAAACGAATCATCAAAATTTCCAAAATCATCGTTAAATAGGAAGTCGTTCACAAAATCCGATGATGATGTGTCATTGTACGACGAGCCAAAATCATTGGCAAAGCCTGTCATTGTATCCTCAAACAATGTCTGTTCTGTTGCTTCTTTCTGTTTTTCAACTGAGGGGGTGAGATAAAATAGGGTATTCTATTTCGTTGGGTAGTGTATTTTAAGTGAGGTTTTACTTGGGTCGGGTTGTGGGTATATTCTAAAAAGATCGGGTTAACAAAATGGGTCATCTTAATATGGTGCTGCCACGTGGCACTCCATCCAAGATAAGACTATTTTTGTTCCAAAGTATGACGGTAGGGGTATAGATAACCCAATAGTATAACGAGGGATATCCTTAGATCATTTTCGAAAGTACATGAGTATATTTGGCCCTTTGCCGTATATTCTTTGTGACCTCCTCCCCATGTTGCATCACTTTGTAAATAGATATTCTATAACCTTCCTCTGATTGCTGAAATATTCTCGCACTCTTCAACTAATGGTAGATTTCTGCTACTCTTGATTTTTGTCTCCAATATGAAGATCTCAATAACCGTTTATTATTCCCATAATTATGGGAATAATTTCCTTTTGATAGATCTCAATATACTTTGACTCCTTCCTTGATCTTGAAAAATAATATCTTTCCATAATATAGAATATACTATACCCATAATATATTTTCTTTCCATAAAAAATATGTTTTCCTTGGCCTTATAATATCTCTTCCATATAGTATCTTCCTTCTACAAAATAATAGATACTCTCCACGATTTTAGCAACTTTCCTTTCAAACATAATTTTCGTAGATTCTTCTTCTGATATTGTAGTAAGCAATTCAATATTTGAAATTTGACTTTCAAATATTATTTCTTCTACAGCCTTTGGAGATTAAATCTCTGAAAATAATCTTCCTTGATAAATTCTTCACATGGTATTCTTTTTCTCATATTTGTTTGGATCTTTACCAGCATCTTCTTTCTTGAATAAACCTCTGCAAAAATAAGATTACCACAAGTAAATGTTCTTTGATTAATAATTATATTGTTTTGTTATCATCAAAATTAATATGTGAAACCTTGAAGCTAACACAATATACTTATGTTGCAACTCCAGTATAATATTCTGGAATTGGAATTTCAGTATATTATGCTGGAATATTTTTCGGATTTTGAATAGTATTTTTGTTCAAATTTATCTTTATATGAAAAGTAATTAAATTTTAATTACTTTTAAAACTGTGACTATTTTTAAATGATTACTTGAAAATCTGATTATTTTTGAATTTTTCCAAGACAGTTTGAATTTTTGAATTATACCGATAAGACCCATACAATGGCGCAAAAAGCCAAAAAGCAAATATACAATTCCAATTGTGTTTTCCTTTCCCGCTCTCTCAATCGCATTTCACAAACCCATTTCCCGCCAAATCCCAAACGTTTTACTACTTTTATCCAAGCCCTAACAAATGGAAACCAAGTAAAAGTAACATCTAAATCAGAGGAAGGAAGAGAGCAACAAAACCTTGATCGACGATGAAGATCAGATCCATTAAGATGCGAGAAGCTCACAAGAGCAGCAATGGCGTTGGGTCGTTTTGCTCGGTTTTATGGGATCAGCAAGGCGAACACATTGTCACTGCGTCTTCGTCTGATTCTTCAATTTGCATTCAAGATGCTTTTTTGCCAGCTAATCCCTCTAAAATTGTTCGGCATCATAGAGATGGCGTCACCGCTTTGGCTCTCAGCCCTAATTTCACCTGTCTAGCCTCCGGATCTGTTGACCATTCCGTTAAACTCTACAAATTTCCTGGTATATGCTCGCTTTTCTCTCATCTCAAGTAGTTTGTGTCCACCGTCGAAATGGAAAGTAGAGTAATTCCAGTTAAGGGATAAGGAATTTGTTTAATTCATTTTATTTTCTGCTTCTCAGTTTCTTGTTGTAGGCAAAATGATTAATGAAGCTCTAAGTTGACCGAAAAAGGAATCTATCTGAATTGTTTGTCAAGTTATAAGGAACTACTTAGGCATGCATAATATTTCTGTTAAATTTTGTAATTTTTAATGTTTTTTTTGTATCATATATATACCTGAATTTTGTGTTGTTTTTTCATGCTTTTATTTACAGATAATGAATTTTCTGGGCAAGTGGTCAATCGTAATAATCTAAGGTTAATCGTTTGAACAGCCAGAGTTTGGGGAGTTGGGGAGAGGTGTGCTGTTAGCTGAACATCTCGAATATTGCATTATTTACCTTGGAAAGTAGTATTTTCGTCCTGTTGCTATTCTACCAAAAAGTCGTCAATCTTGTCCCATATAAGTTGGTCGCTTCATAAGAATCCCGTGTGACCACTGGTTCATGAAACCGCTAACCATACAATAGTGTATACGACAATTACCTGTGTTTCTCTCATAACGATGTATTTTCTACTATAATTTAGTTAGGACACTATTTCAGTTCACGACCTACATGAGACCATATTATTTGTTACTGTCAACATAAAGCTGGACTAAGGTGTTAGTTTGAGAAGTTGAGCTGGTCCTTTGTTTTGTTTTCCAACATTTGCAGCTGCTAAGTATGATGCGGAATTTTTAGATAGTATGATAAAAAGAAAAATTAAAAGCGCATTAATGTCTTCATTCATTTGGCTCATACAAAGCTTTTCCTTTTGAACTATTTTTCTTGACATCAATTTTAAGGGCTGAATACTTGAATCAAATGCGGCGAACTCCTGAACTAAGTTATGAGAGATTGGCAGCTCCCAGCAAACTTTCTTGTGCTGGTTGAACTGAAAAAGGTGTCTACATATCTTGCCTCATTTACACCTCTCCACCCCTTTACATAAACGTAGAAATAGGACATAGTTGGTAAATAAAGTTACTTAGTGCCTATGCTCGTGGGAAATAGCTGGTACCCCGTGAATTTGTTAAGGTGCCCGCAAGCCGGCGCGGACACTACAATTATTTAAAAAGAGGAGAAAGAGGAAGAAAAAGGAAAAGAAGTAGAAATATACCTCAACCTTTTCATTTCTTCCTGATCATCTTAATCTTTTTTTGCCTTGTGAACTCTTTTCCTTGATTTGGTTCCTTCTCCACTTGTCTGTGTCTAACAGCTCTAGGCATTGTTGCTAGCTAATTAACAGAATTGATCTGGAGATATAGTTCTTTAATGATGCCTTAACAATTACTAAATCCATTTTGTTTTATTTAATTATATTTGGATTGTATGGAGTTTAAGACGTTGGTTTGACTTATTTATTATACTAGTGATAGTGGAAAAAAAAATAGTAACATAATGGTTGAAAAGTTAGTTTGATAGGGGAAACATCACATTAAAGTTTAAAAGGTTGAATAGTTTAATGAATTTGAATTCTTAAAAGTTGTAAAACTAGAATAAATATGGAACGGTGTCAAACATTTTTAGATGTCTCGAAATGAAAACACTGCCATATTGATTGAAACGGAGGCATATACTAACTTGTCTTTTTATGCCAAATTTGGAATATCTGATTTGGTAGTCCAGCTGCTCATCAATTGTTGTTTACTGATTGCCATCTTGATTTGTTGGTTGTTTTGATTATTTGCATCAGGAGGGGAGTTTGAGACAAATATTACCAGATTTACCTTGCCTATACGGACACTTGCTTTCAACAGATCTGGAACAATGCTGGCAGCTGCTGGTGATGATGAAGGCATCAAACTTATAAATACCATTGATGGCTCGATCGCAAGAGTTCTTAAAGGACATAGAGGGTCCATCACTGGCATAGCTTTTGATCCCAAAAGTGAATACCTGGCTTCAGTTGATTCAATAGGGACTGTCATGATCTGGGAACTCCAGTCAGGGAAAACAATTCACATTTTAAAAGGAATAGCTCCTGTCATTGGATCTGATTTTTCTTCTATGAACATAGTTTGCTGGAGTCCTGATGGGGAGCTATTAGCTGTTCCTGGCTTGAAAAATGATGTGGTGATGTATGACAGAGACACTGCAGAAAAACTGTTTTCACTTAGAGGTGATCATGTACAGCCCATTTGCTTTTTGTCTTGGTCACCAAATGGAAAGTATATGGCTACTTCTGGATTAGATAGACAAGTTTTGATATGGGATGTTGATAAGAAACAAGATATTGATCGGCAGAAATTTGATAATAGGGTAACTTGTATGGCGTGGAAACCAATTGGCAATGCATTGGCAGTAATTGACATCATGGGGAAGTATGGTGTGTGGGAATCAGCTGTACCTTCTTCAATGAGATCTCCCACAGAAAATGTTCCTGTTTTAGGTTCTAAAAATGGTCATGGTCTTCTTTTCTTTGATGAAGAGGAAGAAAACCCAAGTGCATCTGGAAGTTTAAGTGACGTTGGAGAAGATAGCCACGGTGAATCTGAACCATTTAGCAGAAAAAGATTACGCAAACAGCATAGTTATGATGATGATTGGGAAGAAAACACTAAAGAAGAGTTTGAGTTGCTTCCAAAAGCTGAACCTCGTAAGAAGGCTCCTCACAGTCACAGGGATAGTTCAGATAATAAAAGATATGAGCTCAAGAGTGTACCAATTTCTGCAGGACAAAAAATGCAAGAAGCTTTTCAGCCAGGCACAACTCCGCAGCTGCCTGGCAAAAGACGTTTTCTATGTTACAGTATGCTTGGCAGTATAACTGCGATGGAGCATGATGGATACTCTCACATAGAGGTATTGCAGCTTGTTTGTTTTTGTATCTTTGTCTTTATATCTATTTGAAAACTTTTTATGTTATTTTTATTCTTACTATACAAAGTTGAACTTTTTACATGTTTCAACAATCATCTTTATTTCAAGTGATTGGCTTTTAATTGTTTCATGGCTAGAAACTGTGAACTTCAACTTGTCATCCAGAACTAACCAGGGGAAAAACAGCCTACAGATAATGCAAGCCATGTTGAGAGGGCAATTCATCTCATGTTTACTATAGACCTACACATGAATGAGTTATTCAACTAACATGATAACTTCAATGCAGATTGATTTTCATGACACAAGCAGTGGTCCTCGAGTCCCTGCAATGACTGATTATTTTGGTTTCACAATGGCTTCTTTAAATGAAAATGGAAGTGTATTTGCAAATCCATGCAAGGGTGAGAAGAATATGAGTACGCTCATGTATCGTCCTTTCAGTAGCTGGGCTAATAACAGTGAGGTTAGTGATTTAATATTTGATTCCAACTAATCCGTACATCAAAATGTTTCAGAAGTCCTGTGTTATGAAACTTGTTACTTCTGACGTGGCTAACTCTGATTTAATTATGCAACATCAGTGGTCAATGCGATTTGAAGAGGAAGAAGTAAGAGCAGTCGCACTAGGAACTGGCTGGGTAGCTGCTGTTACAAGTTGTAATTTTCTTCGCATCTTCACTGAGGGTGGCCTGCAGGTATATATATTCAGATATTGTATGCTTAGGGTTTGTAAGTTGGTTCTGTTCGTGCCTTCAAGAATAATCTCCCTTAGTTCCAAATTGAATGTTTTTTTGACTTTATGTAATTGTAAGAAAATAACATTCACTTGTAATAGTTAATGGAGGTCATTCCCTTGTAAGAGTTAATAGGTGCAGTTTGAATTTGTGTTACTTATTGACAAGGGTCTCTAGTTAATGATGGACTGGTTATTGGTTTATTTGATACCTTTGATGTTTAAGATTAGTTGTGAAATTGGTCACTGTTTTAGCAATATCTGAAATAGACCTATGACAATCAACTTGAGATAGATGGAGTATTTCAAATGTCGTAGTCAATCTTTTGATTATTCTGGAAATGATTCTGAAACAGTTTCTTTTCTTTTTTGGATTGAAATACAAGAGACACATTCTTTCCCTCGACGGACCAGTGGTTACTGCAGTTGGCTATAAGGATGAACTTGCAGTTATCACACATGCATCTCCCCCTCTTCCCTCTAACGAACAGGTACAGTTCATTGTTACATCATGTGGTTAAATTCTTTTATGTCACGTTTTGATGCCCCCTGCAAGCAGTTATCAGAATATAAAGAATTAATTTCAACAAGGCTATACAGTGGCTGCTTAATAAAAGGAGATATTAGGTCAATTTTGACAATGTGTCACAGTAGATTACTTATCAAAAAGTTGTGTTACAGTAGATCTTTACCACTTATTATTTAAAATGTCCCTGTTCATGGTGTGCACTGATCAGATTTTGATATGTCTGAATGATCACTCAAAGCGCCACTGACCAATACTTCTTTCTTAAACAAATAATTTAATAAATTCTAACCTTTGACTAGGCTTATGCCTGTTACATGCATGTTAAGCTTGTCTTGCCCTTCCATATGTTTTTGACTTGGTCTGAAGAAAATAAATTCATTTCAAATGAAATGGATGGAGCTCAGGACTAACAATTTAGGGCCTACTTAAACTTTGCTTATAACCAAGGCAGATCATAACTATTCATGTTGATTAGAGATAACAGGATTCACTATGATTTGGTGGAATATATAGAGATAACAGGATTCACTATGACTTGGTGGAATATATAGTTGTTTTTCTTCAGTTCCTGGGACTCGGATTTTATATTTAAATTTAGATATATATAAGTACTTTTTGGACTGATCGATTGATGATGATTGGAGAAGAGGTGGATTGGTGTATTGATCATAGAACTATTTGAAATTCCATACAGATTCTTGAATTTAGAGTCTTCAATATTCGTAATGGAACACAACCTCGCCGAGGAAGACTTCCATTGACTCCTGGTTCATGTTTATCATGGTTTGGTTTTAGTGAAGAAGGCCATCTTAGCTCTTTTGACTCTAAGGTGAGAAATCATTGAACATTAAATCAGAGACGAGATTATTCTTAAGATTGCTCAATTTGAAGTTGGTTTCTTAACTGCAAATATAGGGTGTGCTAAGGATATTTACTAATCAATATGGCGGCAGTTGGCTTCCGCTTTTCAGGTATAACTACCGCCCCACTTGTCCACTAGTAACTGTATAGATGTTACATATACTTGTTCCTTTACAAATTAGAAATTTCAGTGCCAGCAAATTGAAGAAACCAGAAGAAAACTATTGGGTTGTTGGGTTAAACACAAGCAAGTTGTTCTGTGTCATTTGCAAATCTCCGGACTCCTTCCCAGAAGTATGGTGCTTTGTTGCAGCGTGTTTCTTGTCGTATATACTATCACGCCTTTCTAATCCTCTGGCTGTATTTTCAGGCCACTCCGAAACCTATTCTCACTCTGTTGGATCTTTCATTTCCTCTTGCTTCATCTGACCTTGGAGCAGAAAACCTGGAGAATGAATTTATAATGAATAACATGCATCTCCATCGGGTATGCATATGTTGAGATTTCCTTACAGTTGCAAAAAAATCAATGGGAATTCATGTTGATAGATAGTTTTACCGTTTGCTGGATTTGCATTCAGATTCAGAGCACAATTGAAGAAATGGAAGCTGCTGGTGAGGACACCAGTTTGCTTGACGATGAGGCTTTTAATACTGAAGCTGCTCTTGATAGATGCATCCTGAGGCTCATTGCATCCTGCTGCAATGGTTAGTTTTCTCTAAAGCTGGATGCAGCAAGCCTACAATACCTTCGTTTCCTACTTTTCCACTATGTTTTCTTAAATTTTGATATTGGCTTCTTTCCCTTCTCTTATCAGGCGATAAGCTAGTGAGAGCTACTGAACTCGTAAAGCTTCTGGCTTTGGAAAAATCAGTCAAAGGTGCTATAAAGCTTGTTACAGCCCTGAAACTACCAAATTTGGCAGAGCGCTTTAATGCCATATTGGAGGTAGGGACGATACCTCAATGGAAGCATTTGATTATCAGATATTAGTTACTTTGATTATTTGGGTTTCATAATCTTGTGAATTTGTATTTCTACAGGAAAGATTGAATAAAGAAACAACTGGTAGCACAATTCCTGCACCCGCTGAGTTGAAATGTGATACCTCCTTTAATGCTCAGGCTGCATTAACCAAGTCCCATTTTACGGTTGAAAGCAGCAAAAAATTAGAACTAGAGAGTTCCCCCTCCCTAAATTTGTTAGCTCCTTCTCTCACGAAAAAACGGTCATTGGAGGAACCAACCAAGGATGTAAATGTAGATACAGAAAATGCTAGAGCCAGAAAATTGGAAATGGCAAGGGAGTTCAAAAATGCATTTGATTTGAAGAATGCTAAGAAATTGAAGGATGAAAAGGATAAGGTGGATGAAGTGAAAGATGCAAGAAAATTAGAGAATACAAACAAACTGGAAGATGGAGAAGATAAGAATGGAGAAGCGAATAAGGTAACAACACAACGCCCCTCTAATCCATTTGCAAAATCGTCCAACAATAAACAAAATACATCCTTGTTTGATTCCCTCAAGAAAAAGGTGAAAACTGACAGATGATGCCTCTGTGACTGAAAAGAGTGGAGCGTTTTCCCAAAGTTGCTTGTAATAGAGAAAGTTGTATATGATCGATATAACATTAGGTTTTTAGGTAGCCCTTGTATCTATTTAAGCAATACAGTGTTGAAGCAGTTGACAAGAGTTAAGTTCGATAATCCGCAATAATGCGGAAATGAGTATCCACTTATACCATTAGGTTGCTGGCATCCATTGATGTTGAAGAGTTCATGTGTTTTCAGTTTGTAGCGTTTATGCTTAAGTAATTATTTATATACATCACATTGCCTGTTATTCATTGTCAAGGTGATTCTCTTGTTTTATTGGTGGGTCGTAGTTGGATGAATTACTGAAGTCAAAGAACTCGAACGTGACTTTGTAAGAGATTTTGCGCTTTTGCAATATTATGTCTTCATGTTAGAAAATTAGGTGAAACTGGTGAATAAAATCATATAGAGGACCAATTTTGTGGCCTAAAGCCAAACTTTTTGAAGGGCCTTGATTTTTTTTTAAAAACTATTTATTTATTTGAACTCTATTTTTCTAGCATTTCTTATATACAAAATTATTAATAATTTTCTTATAATCAATAATCCCTAATAAGTCTTTCTTAATTGGCAATATAGCTAATCCATTTAACCTTTCTTGAGACATTGTTGGTCTGAAGCAACAGTAACATGAGTTATTAGTATTATTCCATAAGAAATATACGCATTGTAAAAAGAAGTAAATCTTTTTATTTGATCGAGTGTATCAATTAAACTGTTATTTTTTAATTGTATTATTTTTCTTAATACTTTTAATTTCAAAAATAAATCTAAACTATCAATATCGAATTGATTACTATACTTTAAGGAACATTCAAGATTAAGGAATTTTTTTCTTCAAATTTTCATCATCTAGTGATCGTAATTTTTACCGCTAAATAGAAAACTAAAAATATCTTCATATGCTTCGAATTGTTCAAATCTATTTTGAAGTGAAAGAAATAGCTTTGTCTACTATCTGTAAAGTAATCAACTCCAAAGGACTCTTCGAAAGATTTTGAGATTTTATTATCAACATTCTCATCAAATTGTTACTTCCTATATATCACACGTTTCTTACGAAATTCTGGTTCAATATTCATTTCAAGTGCAATTTTCTTGGTAGAAATCATAGCAGTTTCAAATTCTTCTTCTATACTTGTTAATGAAAGAAATCAAACCTTTTCATTTCACAAAATCTTTTTTTAAACTTATACATAACCTATTAAGGGTAACAAAAAATTGCCCCCCCGCAAATGTGTGGCCTAAAACAATTGCTTTACTTGCTTTATGAAAGGGCCGCCCTTGTAGAGGATGAATATAGCGCATTGCGTTAAATTTAAAATAGGAAGAAGGATTACCAAAGGGAATAAAATAAAGTGGATATGTTATTTTTCTTATAGATTTCAGACTAAAAGGAAAGTGAGTATTCTATAATATTGTAGCATATATATTTTGTTTAACTAAAGAATCAGATTCTTAGTTAAAGCTTATTTTAAGAAGTACTCGGGCTTCTGATAATCAAGAAATTCAATACTAATAATAATGAAAATAAGAACTGAGAATAGTAAGGAAAATAGTAGAAAACACAAGAATGTAAAGTATATTCCAATAGTGATCAGAACGTGTTCTTACAAATAATATTTCTTTCCCTTTTATAGGGAGCTTCAAGTACAACGTCCACACCTCTTTATGATTGAGCATTAATGAACATTTATATCATCAATGAAACGTTATAATAGGTAATCGTAACTGTTTCGTGAAGATTCTGTAACGTTTGAACTCATTGATTGAAGATCTATGAATCTGCTCTCTAGTCTGTCCTGGTTCCTCTTCAACTCTTTGAATAGACTCGAGCGCCCGTTTCTAGTCATCTCGTGGGTGTTTAGCTCGTATCTACTTACTTCGTATCTCTTTCTAAGTTTTCATCCAGCTGTCGTTCTTCCATTGATCCACGTGGCTTGCCATGTCAACCACTTGATTAATTCCACGTGTAATATTTATTTTTACTAATACTGATAGTCCCTCCGCTTACCAATTATTCAACAATTGAATATTTGGGAAGTGGATGCTCATTTACGGCGGGAACTTTTTGCCGCCTTTTCACTCGTGCTATTGAATCTGCTTCTGAACCAATACGTCGCTTGTCACTTTCATTTACTGCATGTACCATGTGGCAGTCCCGAATTGGTTCTGCAATTCTTCAGCGAGCTTTTTGCGACTGCATTAGTCACGAAGTGACAGTTTTCATAATGGCATTCCCATCATTATTTGCCTTTTTTGGCTGTTGCCTCTGCATATAAATACTTCGTTTGCCTTTGCTTCTACGAAAAACTTCCTTCTTCTTTCATAACTTACACATATTTCTTTCTCACCTAGTTATGTCTTCCTCAAATCCAGACCCTAAAAAAGTTATAATTGTAGACGAACTCTCCCTTTCTTCTGATCCGATTTGGAGTAGGAGATGTGGTAGATTAAGAAGTTTAGGATCTGTATCTACTCGAGGATCCATTTCTCAACTTAATATTACTCCTCCATCAACTTCTAGGGCTAATGTCACACCTTCATCATCTTCTAGGACTAGGGCTTCATCATCACATAGATCTTCTGCTAGGAGTAGAGAATCTAATGAACCACTTCGTGAACCTACAGTAGAAGAAATCATACCCCCTGAACTCTCCTTTGCCACTGATAGTGAGGCAATAAAAAACAAGGTCACTTCCATGACATCTCATGACCGTGCTGATATTTACCCTTCTCAAATCACTGAGAGTTTAATTTCCATTGTGCGTAGAGATTGTTGTTGGAAATTTGATTTACCGATTTTGGTCCCCAATAAGAATAAAAGGATTACTTCTTATAAAGCTGGCTTTTATTTCGTATACACATATCCCTTCACATTGGGTTTTAGGCCTCCCATCAATCCAGTCATTATAGAGTTTTGTCGCTTCTTCAATGTATGTTTGTGACAAATCGGTTCTATTATTTGGAGGGCAGTGGCATGCCTTAGGTACCTAGAAAATTTGGATTCTATTCCTTTCACCTTCTACCATCTGATCCATTTCTACTCTCCCAAATTATTCTGTCAAGGAATTTTCACTCTTGTGGCAAGGAGTAAGAGAGTTTTGGTCAGCCCTGAGGAGGATAAAGATCGTGGATGGTATGCTAGGTTTGTTGCTGCCCCTACTAGTGGATTAGTAGGTGAAGAGAATATTCCCTTCCCTGAGAAGTGGAACTTTGCTCGTAAGTTACCTTTTCACTTCTTTTCTTTTCATGATGAGACACATTCTCATAACTGTTTTTTTTCTTTTTTTCAACAACCATGGGAACTGTTGAGGAGATTCCCAGTTTTCGTGGTTGGGTAGAAAAATTGTTAACAGTTGCTCCGATGGAGGAAAAGTCTTGGAAGTACCTTTCAGTTACGTTTGGATGGAAAGTAAAAACTCATGGTAAACTTATTTTTTTTTACTTTCTTTTTACCCTCATATTTTCCTCGAAACTTATTGACCCTTTAGCTTATTAGGGTTTCCTGTTCGTGGTGTTACTACTGCTGCAATTACTGCTTCAAGGCTCTCTTTATCGAAGGCCCAGGGAATAATTTTGGGTTCTTCATAAAAAAAGAAGGCATATAGGACTCAAAATTCTGAAGATGAAGAAGAGCAAGATGAAGGCTCGTTGGTGCGAAAGCCACGAGCAAGGAGACGAATTATTTCTGATGATGAATTTACTCCCCTTCCTAGTTCAACTCCCGTACCTGATCCTGATGATGCCACCTAAGTGAATTCTGATGAAGAAACTCCTACTGCCACCCATGATTCAGTTGAACAACTTTTCTCTCGAGGGTTCAATGAAGAAAATATTGGCTCAATTTTTGAGGAAGCGCCTCTTGCCATTTTTCCTGCATCTTCTCCAATGGAACCTGAATTACCCGTGCCTATCTCTATCTCTGGTGCCCCAACTATGACTCTCGTGGCTCTTTCGACTGTCCCTACTACCGTACATTCTCATGTTGAAATCGGTTCTTCAAGTAGTGGGGCGATGAAACAAATTACCATAGAAGTTCCTGCTGAAGGTAGCCTTTTGAAAAAATCGGGCCATGCTGATGTATGGTTAAATCCTTTGATTGGCCCGGTCGAAAAGTCAAACTTGGAAAGTCATAGTTCTCTTACATGGATGAATGATATTGCACATTCGTCTTTGAAGGTACACATCATGTGTTCTACTTTTCAGAATTTTACCTTTACTTGTATCACATTTTCCTTTTTATTGTGCAGATCAATCTCATTGGCACAGAGATTATGAAAAGGATTGTGCATACGGAGCAGCTGATGAACAACTACAATACTGAGGCGGATAATGGAAAGAACAATTCGAGAGTCTTCAGCTTGACATGGAAGTTATTGAGGAAGAAAATGTACCTTGGAGCAGCAGGTAAGAGTCATGGCAGCGGAGTTGGCCATTGAGAAGGCTTCATCAAACCAGGCGGGCAAGGACAAAAATCTCCTTGAATCTTCATTCGCTGAACAACTTTCCCAGGCTTTTGAGGAGATAAGAAGCTTAAAATATTTATTGAACTAGAAGGAAGCTTACACTGGGGAACTTGTTCAAATGCTCACACAAGCTCAGGAGGATCTTCGTGTGTACTCTAATAAGGTTCAATTTTTGGAGAGATCCCTTACCCCGCTGCAAGCTTCCTATGACGCAACTTTGATTGAAATGATGAGTTAAGAGATGAAATCTATCAATGGGAGAAAGATTACGAGGCTCTTGAGGATAAAGCAGCCGTTGATGTAAGTTGGGATTATTTGAATACCCGCCTTGAAACATTAACGGAGGTAGGCCAGGAGAACTTTGACTTAAAAGATGAAATTGTAAATACCAAAGAGACAGTCGAGAGAGCTCGGCAAAGTCAAAGTTTTTCATCACCCGAGGTTGATGTTCCCGAAGGTGATGAGATTATACCTGGTGAATTTGCTGCTCAACCCTCATCTGCTCAAGCTGCTCTTCCTTCTGATGAATCCAATCTCCTCCCCCCAAGTGAAAAGTGATATTTGGAAGTGTTTTTTATTTTATTTTTTATGTTGGAACAATTGATGATTTACCCCCGGTCCCATTTGGGGGTAAAGTTTTTGGAAAGTCCCTAGATCAGTTTTGGGGTTGTTTTTTGTATAAATCAAATAGGTTTGAACTAAGTCCACACTTAGTTTTAACCGTTTTATAATATCAATATTAAGTTTTTTGCTCAACTTGTGTGATATTTTAATTTGAGGTTCTGTCTTACTCTTAGTGTTTGCATAAAATGCTTTGATTTTTCGTGTCTTTTTGAAACAAACACGATTTATAAAAGAGGTCCTTTTTATGAACGATACTTAATGAAGACGACGTCTCAACTCCATAATGGTGTAAATATACGAAAAAGAAAAAGGAATACGCATGTTCCTTTGAGTAATGTTCTGAAGAAAGTTTTTGTATTATTTGAACTTTCATAATACTATACATGTGTTCGAGTATCATATATGATTTTTTCGTAACCGTTTTCTTTACAACAGATTTGAATAAATACAAGGGTATAAATTATAACCCGTGACTAAATACTGCCTTTAACCTAAACATTCGTTTACATCCACGAGTATGTTTTTTGTAGGTTTTTGAATCAGGCTTGCATTTTTGGCTCTTGACTTCGCTCTTGAATCTCGATTTGTTGGGTAAAGTATACCTCACGCTTGACTTGAATTCTGACTTTTTCTAGTATTCTTTGCCTTCCATATTATAGAGTCCCCCAAGTGTTTGAGCTTTGAAGTATGAAATCTCGAGCACTTGACTATTCCTTCCTTGCGGTCCTTTTCCTGAAAAGGAAAAACATATGGGACTCGAAGGTATATAGTTTAGATGATGACTGCTTAACCCTTTGAAATTTTCATCCGAAAGGTTGTAACCCTAGATCGGGAATTAAGTTACTTCCGCGTGTCTTTCAGGTCTGCTATTATCATTTGGTATGGGTTAGCTTTTTGCCTATCATCTAAAATTGTTAGTATAATTTTAACTGTACTAAATAAAAAGCGTATGTAAATGATATCTGACCGTAGATACTTCTTTTGCTTAGAAATAGTACTTCTTTAAATGAACAACGTTCCAGCTCGAGGGTAAGACCTTGCCATCCATGGTTTCCAACTCATAAGCACCTTTCCCTGCAATACCTCGAACTTTATAGGGTCCTTCCCAATTTGGACTTAACTTTCATACTCCAGCAACTTTTGTTGATTGGAAAACTTTTTTAAGAACGAAGTCCCCGATTTTGAAATATCTGAGGTGAGCTTTTCTGTTGTAATACCGCTCTATAATCTTCTTTTGTGCTGCATGCAAATTAACGCGGCCTCCCTTCTTTGCTCGAGTAAATCAAAATTTGTTCTTAACTCGTTATTGTTTGATTCTTCTGTTGCTAATGTGAATCTCGTGCTTGGCTCACCAATTTTGACTGGTATTAGAGCCTCTGAACTGTAGACAAGTGAGAATGGAGTCTCTCCCGTGACTATTTTTGCTATATTTCTATAAGCCCATAATACTCCTAATAACTCTTTAGGCTAATTCACTTTTGACTTCTCTAGTCTCTTCTTCAAATTATTGATGATAATCTTATTTGTTGACTCAGCTTGTCCATTAGCCACGGGGTGATAAGGTGAAGAGGTGATACGTTTGATTTGCCAACTTTGGAAGAATTTTGTGATTTGCGAGCCTATAAATTGCGGGCCATTATCACATGCGATCTCTTTTGGAACTCCAAAACAACATACGCTATTTCTCCAAATGAAATTCTTCACCTCTTTTTCACGTACCTGTTTAAAAGCACCTGCTTCTACCCATTTTGAAAAATAATCTGTTAGTACTAGTAAAAACCATACCTTTCCTTTGGCTTGTGGTAAGGGTCCTACTATATCCATTCCCCACTTCATCAATGGCCAGGGGAAATAACCGGATGTAATAATTCTGCGGGTCGATGCATATTGTTAGCATATCGTTGACATTTATCACATTTGGCTACAAAATTTTTCGCATCTTTGTCCATTTTAGGCAGTAGTACCTTGCTCTGATTAGAGTTTTGACTAGAGACCTTCTACCTGAGTGATTTCTACAATGTCCTTCATGTACTTCTTTCATCACATACTCAGTTTTATTAGGTCCGAGGCATCTTGCTAAAGGACCACCAAATATTTTGTGATATAAATTGTCTAGAATTAGACAGTATCGAGCGACTTTTCGTCAAAGTGCTTGAGATTCTTTCTTATCTTCAGGTACGATCCCATACAACAAAAAAATTACAATCTCGTTTCTGCAATCCCAGGTTAAATTATTGAAAGTTACCTCGTGTTTATGCTGGTCGAGTGCTGAATGAAATAAATGTATTACAATGGCATTTTCTTCGCTCGTTACTTCTGCTACTGAAGCAAGGTTAGCTAACGCGCCTGCTTCTGTGTTTTCCTCTCTGAGTATTTGCACGATCTTCCATGATTGGAACTGCCTGACCAGTTCTCGTACCCTTTCCAGATATTGTTGCATTCGAGCCTCTCTAGCAGTGTAAGTCCCCTGCATCTGATTTACTACCAAATAAGAGTCACTCTTAATCATGATTTGTTCTATCGAGAGTTCTCGTGCTAGTTCCATACCTGCAACGACAGCTTCATACTCTGCTTCATCGTTAGTAATAGGGTAACATTAATTACTTGCCTTATCGTTTCACCTGAAGGTGGTATTAAGACAATTCCTAAACCGTCTCCTTTAACATTAGAAGAACCTTCAGTAAATAAAGTCCATGTTCCTGGATTAGCTCCAGTAAAAAATACTTCAGGAATTATATTTGTACTAAAATCTGCGACAAAATCTGCAAAAACCTGAGATGTTATTGCTGTCCTAGGTTGATAAACAATATCATATTCGCTTAATTCTATTGCCCACTTGGCTAATCTTCCTGACAATTCTTGTTTATGCAAAATATTTCTTAAGGAATATGAAGTTACAACAGAAATTAGATGACATTGAAAATATGGTCTCAATTTCCTAGCTGCCATGACCAAGGCTAAATCTAGTTTCTCTAGATGAGGGTATCTAGTTTCAGCATCCAATAAGGATTTACTTACATAATAAATGGGAGATTTCTTACCTTTGTCTTCCCTTACTAAGACTGCACTTGCAGCTACTTCTACAACAGTAAGATAAATGTACAGTCTTTCTCCATCCCTTGGCTTAGATAGTAAGGGGGGATTTGATAGATAAGCCTTCAAATTTTTGAGGGCTTGTTGGCATTCTTCAGTCTATTCAAACTAATTTTGCTTCTTTAATACTGAAAAGAACTTAAAACTCTTCTTTGAAGATCTCGAAATGAATCTTCCTAAAGCTGCAATCCTACCTGTCAATCTTTGAACCTCTTTTTTATTTGTGAGTACATCAAGTATTTCTTCAATAACTTTAATTTAAAAAGGATTTACTTCAATGCCTCTATTAGATACAAGAAAACCCCAAAACTTACATTATTCAACGCCAAAGGCGCATTTTTCTGGATTTAGTTTCATGTTATACCTGCGGAGGATCTCGAATGTTGTTGAAAGATGTTGGAAATGGTCTTCGGCTTGTGCTGACTTGACCAACATATCATCGATGTATACTTCCATTGTATTCCCCAGATGTTCTTGGAACATCTTGTTCACCAGCCTTTGGTACGTGGCTCCAGCATTTTTCAAGCCAACTGGCATGGCTTTGTAACAATAAGTCCCCCTGTTTGTAATAAAGAAAGTTTTTACTCGTCTAAGGGGTCCATTTTTATCTGATTATAACCAGGATATGCATCTACAAAACTTAATAGTTCGTGACCTGCGGTAGCATCAATCGTTGATCTATATGCGATAATGGGAATGAGTCCTTCGGGCATGCTTTGTTTAAATAAGTGTAATCTACACAAACTCTCCATTTACCATTCTTTTTAGGTACTACCATAATATTAGCTAACCAATTAGGATATTTTACCTCATGTACTGAATCGATTTTTAAGAGTTTCTGTACCTCTTCATCGATCACTTGATTTTTGAATGATCCCTGTTTCCTCTTCTTTTGTTTGACAGGTACGAATGATGGGTCTTCATTTAATTTATGAGTCATCACTTCCGGAGGTATACCTGTCATATCTGAATGGGACCATGCAAAACAATCTGAATTAGATTTGAAATATTCAATTAACTTACCTCTTCTTACTGGGTTTAGCCTTGCTCCGATATTAATTCTTCGTTCTGGCCATTTCTCGAATAATGGAACAACTTCGAGCTCCTCAGTCGTCGTTTTTATTTTTTTAATTTTCCTCTAGCTCTTGAATAACATCTGTCCTGGAGTCAATATCCGGCTGTTTTGATGAAACCTCTGTTGAGATTTGATTTACCGGATCTTTATCATTTGCACCCGTATCCATTTGAGCTGCTCTCGTGTCTTTCAGTTCAGTTTTCGCATCTCTTTGACTTGAGTGTATCACTGAGTTGATATTCCTCGAAATTTGTTGATCTCCTCGAATCTGTTGAATACCCCATTTTAAAGGGAATTTGATAACCTGATGTAATATGGACAGTACATCGTCCATGTCATGAATACATGGACTTCCCATAATTACATTATAGGCCATATCCGTGTCAATGACTTGAAATTTTATTTCTTTGATGACCCCTTCTGCGTAAGTGTGTAATTCAATCTCTCCTTTTGTAATGACAGTAGAGTTATCAAATCCAGATAGGGAACGTGCTTTTGGTATTTCACGATCCCCCATCAACATCTATTCCACGACTCTTAATAGAATAATATTCACTGAGCTACCTGGATCAATCAAGACTCGTTTTACATTAGTGTCATGTATAGTAAAGATATTACCAGTGCGTTGTTGTGAGGAACCAGTAACCCATCAACATTTGCATCATCAAATGTTATTCTACCATCTTCCAAAGTTTCACGAGTTCGCTTCCCGTGAGTTATTGTGAACTTTGCTGTATTCCTTGATGTAGTATAGATTACGCTATTAACCTCTTCTCCGCCATTTATCACGTTTATTGTTCACTTTGGAGATGGTGGTTTTGGGGGCTCCTGTCTGTTCTTCATATATGCCTGCTTGCCTTTTTCAGTAAACAACTCTGTTAGATAGCCCTATTTCAATAAATGTTCTATCTCACCTTGTAATAATCTGCAGTCAGATGTTCTATGCCTGTGATCATTTTGGAATTCACACCAGAAGTCTGGGTTTCTTCTGTTTGGATTTGATCTCATCTCTTTGGGCCATCGAACTTTATCTCCCATGCTTCCCAGAACAACAACTAGCTCAGAAGTACTTACATTGAAATTATAGTCTCCAATTCTCGCATTTGTGTTATTACCTCTTTTACGTTCATATCGATCCTTTCTGAATCTTGACGATGATGAACTTGAATCTCTATTTGATGGTATTTGATCAGCCCGTATGTTTTTGAATTTCGAACGAGCTTCCCGTCCCGAAGGTCCCATGTAGGGCTCGTACCTATTTTTATCGGTCCTCTTCTTTAATTCTGATCGCCTTGAACTCATTTTTTCTTCTACCCTTGACTGAGCTATGGTATCATCTACGTTTCGTAATTTGGTACTGTACCTGTTATAAACATCATTCCATGTCGTGGCTGGGAATTCTTGCAAGCTCTCTTTGAGTCTCCTCGTAGCTTCTGAGATTTTCTCATTCAAATTGCTTGCAAATGCCATGGCTGCCCAGTTGTCAGGTACTCTAGGTAAGAACATCCTTTCTCATTGGAATCTGTTTACAAATTCTCGAAGTAACTCTGTATATCCCTGTTTTACCTTGAATATGTCTTCCATTCTTTTTTCAACTTTTTGCGCACCCGAATGTGCTTTTATGAACGAATCTGGAAGCTCAGCAAAAGAGTCAATAGAGTTTTCAGGTAAGAGAGAATACCATGTTAGCACTCTTTTGGTAAGAATCTCACCAAACTTTTTGACCAGCACAGATTCAATCTCTTGCTTACTTAAATCGTTGCCTTTTACTCCCATGGTGAATGTAATGACGTGGTCGCGTGGATCAGTTGTCCCATCATATTTTGGTATATCATGCATTTTGAATTTTTTAGGAATCAGTAATGGTGCATCACTTGGTTTCCATTGTTGTTGGGAATATTTATCAATATCAATCCCTTTGATGACAGGTGGTACGCCAGGTATTTGTTCAATACAGTCATTTTGTTCCTTCATCTGTTTCTGCAAGGTTAGTATTAAAGATTGTAAATCAGAATTACTAGTCGTACCTGGTCTCCCTTCGAGTGATTCGTTAGGAGTTCCCCCACCTCCAGAATTAGACAGTCCTGAGTCTGGATTTTTCACAGTTGCAGTATTATTTGGAGGAGGTGTTGGTGATACAGTTGGTAGCCCCCTCACGAAAGCCTAGAGAGATTTATTCACATATTCAGCAATTATTTGCTTCACAACATCTTGCTCTCCTATTTTCTCATTTCCAAGTTGGTCATTGTTTTGAGTAGTGGATCTTTCTGGGGTTGGTTCCCTCGAAACACATGGGGTTCCTTGAGGCGATGGATTTGGAGTTCCTATTGCCTGTTGGTTGTTGTCGTTGACGTTAGACATGATTCAGTTAAGTAAGAATAATTTGAAAAAAAAGAAAGGATTATCAGATTCCCGATAACGGAACCAATTTGTTTAACCAAAGAACCGGATTCTTAGTCAAAGCTTATTTTAAGAAGTACTCGGGCTTCTAATTAATCAAGAAAGTCAATACAAATAATAATGGAAATAAGAACTGAGAATAGTAAGTGTCTCACCCCCTTTTTCCTCGAGGAGTCCGGATTTTAACATTTTGGGACAATTCATTTTCTTTTGGAACGGGGTATGGAATTTAAAGAGTCTCCACCTAACGGATTAAAGTGCGTTAGGGCACCTAAAGCAAATAACTCATAAACCGGTTTACATCACCAGAGATTGGGTAAGGGCTCAAAATTACCTTGAGGGGAAGGTGTTAGGCACCGCTCGAGGTCCACAATGGTGGGTCCCGGCGAAACTCAATTTAAGCGAATTAGTCTTTAAAGGAAAATAAAATAGTTTAAACAGATGGAGATTACCTTAAAATGGGAATTAAATGGGTCCTAAGTTTATTAGCGCATAAGATCACTTCCATGCAATACTCGGTAACCTTTCCCAAATTGAGGTGTTACGCGTAGCATTAGCGCATAGGTCATCATCTCCTTTACTACCCAGTTACCCTCTCTTTTTCAATTATTACCTAAGCGTTCTAGTAACATCCAGTACGTACCTTATGCGTGCAGTACCCGTCCCTTACCTATGGCCCTGGAGGTGTTTAGGACCTCTATTTAAGGAGGTTCTAGACTCACCTATGTTGCTTAAAAGGAGAAAACTAAGCGACAAACAAAAAACAGGTAGGACTATCACATAAGTAGCAATTAAGGGGGCTCATATTTACCTCCACAAATAGACAAACAGATGCACGCTATTCAAGCAATTTTTATGATTTCAGGATCCTATAGGCAGGATATCTAAATGAGCATAAACAGAATATATAACAGTTTTATTAAGGCAGGGTAGTGAGTACCTATCAGTTTGCTTACTGATTCTGTTATTTACTCTGAATCTGGGCACGTTTTCAAACAACAAGCAATCACAATTTTAAAACCCAGGATTTTAATTATCCTACAAGCTTGCCTAAGTGATAACCGGGCAGAATCCTATAGACATAGTATCTAAGCTGTAAACCAGTTACTGATTTTTTTAACAGGAAGATTTTATCTTTTAGCTCCTATAGGCATGACTTCTAAGTGCTGGAACGGGTTATAAGTGTGATATCTAAATGCAGAAACTGATTTGTATGTTTCCCTATAGGCATGATATCTAAGCGCTAAAACTGATTTTGCACACATGTTTCTTATAGGCATGGTATATAAGTTTTGAAACTGATTTATACATTTCCTATAGGCATGATATCTAGGTGGGTTAACCTGTTGCCAAGCAAGTTCAACAAGGAAGATCTTAGAAACATGATTTCTAATGTACACATGGAGATTCTGAAAATATGGTTCTTTGATGCAGAATTGATAAAACTAACTAGAAGCAGGATTTCTAGGATGCAAAGTGAAAATTCAGGATTACAAATAACGGGATAAGCCCTATAGGCATGGTTTCTAATGGCATGCATATAAAGAATTATCACACAACCTATAGGCATGATTTCTACTCGAATCCAACAAAGATATAAAAAAATCCCTCCCCTACTTCAATAACCCACATATCTGTTTTACAAAGATTATTATTACAGACCAATACAAATGAATTACATAATAAAAATCACTATACTATAAGGAGCCTTGGCAGGCCGAAAGTCAACCTGGAAGACAGGCCTTAAATCAAATCTGGAGTACACCAGTAGTTCATAATACATCAAATGAGCTTATGGTGTGTCAAAGTTCCCAAGGGCCTCAAGGACCCCGGGCAATGCTCACACCAGAACCTTTTCAAAGAAACATTTTTGTAAACAAGTTTGGAAGGCCAGCCCAGTGTGTCCGAGTTCGGAGGAGTCTCATGGACTCCTAGGCAGTGCTCAAACTGGGGAGCAGGACCCTAGAGATCTAAGAGTAGGAGTTGAAAATAGTATATAAAAGTAGGAGATAGTTTTAGGAAAAACAGTTTGGACTTTTCGAAGTGAATAGAAATAAATTACAAGATTAAAAACTACAAACATAACCACATTTAGCTGACTGAATTCAGACATCAATTCCAGTAGTTAAACAATCACCAAAAACACTGGAATAATAGACAGAATAGAGTCATAATTAAGCCAAAAAAGGTTTCCCATGGTTGGAATTGACTTAGTTCATTAACTATTACTAGGTGAGCATATAGACAAGTATTAAACAGAGAACAACATGCTGAAGTTAAGTTACTAATATAACAATCATACAGAAAGGGTAGCGGGATTTTAGAGCACCATTATCCTTGAAAGAAGTATACAGATATCATGAATTAATCAGGAACATGTTAAGGTAAATTATCGACACATAAAACCGGACAGGAATTTAAGCATGCTAGTTGAGAAATAAGTAAAAAAGTGTCATGGATCGAACATGAATATGCTAAAGTGTATTAGCCATACTTGCATATTGGACATGAAAAATTAAAAGGAGTTAAGGCATGCTAGTTAACAGAAACATAGGGCAAATAGAGGCATGTTGATATCTATAGCAGAATGACTTCATAGCATATTGAATAGGACATGATAACAGAAATAGTCATGCTGATCAAGAGCAATAAGCAGGAAGAACATAGGTCTAACTACATAGCATATTGAATGATAACAGAAGTGGAGGCATACCAGATAGGAGATAACAACAGGAAAGTGAAGCAAATAAGATCCAAGAGTCTAGCCTTGACTTTCAGCCGGCTGGACAAAGCAGCAAATAGAAGTAACAGAAAGAACTACAATTGAGAGTGTATAAGTAAGAGAAAGAGTTTGTGTGTTTCTGTGTCTTTCTATGTGTGTTTGTGTGTTTTGAAAAATCAGAATAAGGGAATTATATAGCACTTAGCAGGGTGAAACAAATAAGGCAAATAATAATTAGAGTTCATAAATAAGGTATACAAATAAAATCAACCAGTTAATTAGGGCTAAAATCAATCAAATAATTCAACAGAATCCGGAAAACATCCCTTAAATTAGGAAAAATCAATTAACAGCCCAGTTAGAGGTTTAATAAGGCAAGAAATAAGTGAGAGTCCATTTATAGGTCAGTTAGAATAAATCAAAACCCAGAAATCAGGTCAATAGCATAATTAAGGAAAATAGTACCAATTTATGATTCACAAATAAGGAAAATAGGTAAAAATCCCAGAAAGTAACAATCTCTGCAGAAAAATATAATTTCGAACCCTAATTGAGTGAATAAAATCAGGTAACCTCTATTAATTAAAGAATAACATGAAAATATTGAAACAATCAGTGAGATAAGCAGAAACCCTAGGGATTAGAACATAGGTATGAAAATCAGTCGAACAAGTAAAGAAAACTACCGTTAAACACTTAAAAAATTTAATATTTTTTGCAGAAACTTAAAGGGATGAAACCCTAGTTTTAGAGAAAACAAAAATCGCTTAATAATAAGAGAACACAAAAAGTTTTTAAGGAGAAATGACAAATAAACTTAAAATTATCTCACATCTACAAGGATCTGAACAGATTCGAGTAACAAGAGATTAAGGTTTTATAAAATGACAGAGATGAGAAGAAAATGTGGTTTGGAACCATAGATTTGAGCCATAAACATGAAGATAATAGTACTCACAAACGGAGATAAACATAGGCAGATTCATCGAGAAAAAATGAAAGGTTTTGGACCAAATCTGAGTTGAATCTCTTAGATATTCCATTAAACAACGACAAAATCGAACAACCAGTGAAGATATGAGGCCGACTGGGGCCTAAAATCGATGGGAAACCCTATAGATTGAAGGGTTTCTAGTGACGACAGCTAAGGTTAGGGGAAAGTTTGAGAGAGAATGGAGGAGGGAAAGGATTTGGGGGCCGCAAAATTGGAGAAATGAGTAGGGTTTNGGGGGGGGGGGGGTTTAGGTAATTAAAAATGGTAACCACATCCTGGACCATTGATCTCTAAGATCAACGGCCATGATTTGATCTGGTTGTTGGGCGGGTCAGATAGGAGATTGGGATGTGGGTATTTTAATTATGCTAAGGGTAGTGGTTTGGGCCAGATCCGAAAAATGAAATTAAATTAAATTAAAAGAGGCCATTTGTTAAATACCCAATTAATTCGATAAATAATTTATAAAATAGATACTAAATAATAAAAAATGCTATTGATGCATAAAAATGATTTAATATAATTACTTAATATTATAAAAATATAAAATGTCGTTTTCTTGTGAAATAAAGTAATTATGCACTTGTGGGCTATTATTGCAAAGTTATTGCAATTATAACCCTAAAATGTAAATATGGCCATTCATGAAATAATTAAAGCTTAGTATAAATATAAATGATAAAATTAATCAATAAAAATTATCATAAAATCATTTGTGATGCAATTATTAATTATTTATATAATAAAAATACTCTGATAAATTAATTAAAACTCCTTTAAAAATGCGAAATTATGGAAAAATATTAAATGATGCTCATGCATTGTTTTGAAGATATATATGCATTTGAAAATAATATAGGAAAAAATTGGGTATCAACAGATGCCTCTCTTTACCCGGGAAGGATGAAAGAGTTATCGGGTAAAGATATGATGGCCAATTTTGACCGAGTAGGGTGATTCGAGAGACATAGGCCACACTCTGGTTTCCGAGCTGCCTACATATTCCTAGTTTTATAGGAATTAGGCCGTGTGTAGTTCTGGATTCACTTACGAAATATACCGATGAAGTTATCACAAGAACGGACATAAGGTTTTGAATAGGTGAAATGGTTACAGTGAGCAGTCATGTTTGAAATAGTGTGAAGGAAATGGAGAAGGATTTCTCACGTCGGGGTAATCAGGTCACCTACAAATGAAAGACGCACTGCAAGCATATATCTTTGCGTGAATTTAAACATGATGCAAATTCCCTTAAGACTATGAGAATTATCTTCGGACAGTTGAGGATGACGTCCTTAGACCATGATGTCTCGGGCCATGAATTGTGCGATAAGGGATTAACAGGCCATGAAATGATGTTCTCGGTCCATGAAAATGGTGCCTCCAAACCATGAAGCCTTTGAATAATGATATGCAAGTTTGAGAGATCCTTAGGCCATAACATGGTGTCTTCCGGCTATGAGGATGGTGCCTTCAGACTATGATGCCTTCGGACAAGCTGGCGATATTTCGGCCCATGAGGTGCAAAGACATGATGCTAGGAGTGATAAAACAAGGCTTAGTCTTGCATGGAGTTGAGGGCAGAGCTTATCCCGAGAGAATAGAATAAATAATGCAAGGGAGACAATGAGTAGTCTCGTGCGGGATTCGGGACAATGATTAGTCCCATGCAAAGAGAAGGTGGTTTAGCCTTATGCAAGTGAAGGAAATGTTTAGCCTTATGCAGATAGGGATGCAGGGCTTAGCCTCATGCGGGATTCGGGACAGGGCTTAGTCCCATGCAAAGTTCAGGACAGGGCTTAGTCCCATGCAAAGAGAAGGCAATGCTTAGCCTTATGCAAGTATGGAGGCAGGGATTAGCCTCATGCAAAGTTTGGGACAAGGCTTAGTCCCATGCAAGGTGAAGACAATTCTTAGCCTTATGCGAGTAGGGAGGCAGGGCTTAGCCTCATGCAAAGTTTGGGACAGGGCTTAGTCCCATGAAAGGTTTGGGACATGGCTTAGTCCCATGCAAAGAGAAGGCAGTGCTTAGCCTTACGCAAGTGAAGGAAATGTTTAGCCTTATGCAGATAGGGAGGCGGGGCTTAGCCTCATGCAAAGATTGAGACCGAGCTTAGTCTCATGAAAATACAAGGCAGAGCTTAGCCTTATACAAATATGGAGGCAGGGCTTAGCCTCATGCGAGATTGAGACAGAGCTTAGTTGCATGCAAATATAAGGCAGAGCTTAGCCTTATGCAAATAGGGAGGCAGGGATTAGCCTCACGCAAGATTTGAGACAATGCTTAGTCTCATGCAATGAATAAATAATAGGTGATAACAGAGTATTTATTATCTAGGAATGAGTTTAGTATCTTTGTTTTTATGAAGGCGGTGATTCCAAGGTGTGCATATTCCTTGTCCTGCATTCAAAGAAAAATTGTGAGTTTTGCAGGGGGAAGGTTGGTTAGTGTCTTCGTCTGCTTGCTTGATTTGCTTCGCTCTGTCTGAAGATCCTGTTCAAATTATTGGGGCAGCATTTGCTAAAGCAGAGTTTATTTTAAAAGCAGGCATGCATAGTTTTCAAAGACAGTAAAATATAGTTTAGAAATTGGTTAGATGAACCAGTGACTGTGGAACGATCAGAGACATTGCGACTTCTTCTGCTGTATAATTTTGAGGGTCCTCCTCAAAATTCTTCCCCAGTTAACTAGACAACATTTCTGACTGCTCTATACGTTGCGATTGACTGAACTTGCTTCGAAATTTTGAGGGTCCTCCTCAAAATTTTGCCCAGTTTCTGATGATAGGAAAAATAGAAATTTTATTGAATTGTGAACGAACCCACATGGCTGCCTACGTATCCCTCTTAAATGGGGGTAAGGTCGAGTGTAGTTCAATTTAAATCCTCTACTTCTCTGACGATCTCCACGGGTATTGCATCCTCTTCTTCTGAATCACTATCCTTTTGTTGCGTTGTCTGATTACATGTCACAGTTGTCGGTTCATCGAGATAGGAAATAATAATGCTGTATGGATAAAGATACGAGAGAAAAGTTGTAATAATAAACATCAATTCATTGAAAGCGTTAAACAAAAGTGATTTTTCAAAAAATTTAAATAACGTTTTTGGAATATTGAAAAATATTCTTTAGGACAAAAGAAAAAGTGCAAAAGTGGAAATCATTTTTTAGAAAAGTGAACAATGCTATTCAGCCTTGCTACCCCAGAACTTGTCGGGCCCTTGATGGTCTAATAGTCCAGTTCTCGAGGAATGCTCCTCTCTCCACAACTTGGATAGTAGGGCCTTTCTCCTCCTCTTTCTCGATAATTACACAACAGTCCATGTCATCATCTTCCAAGAACAAATTCCTTAATGCCGCCAATGCTTCTTCTTCCTCTGATCCCCATATAATATCGGCCTGATGGAAGGTCTGATTCAGTGTGGCACAGGCTGCTCAAGTGGATAGTATGGACCATGCCATGGTGGTGACCACTCTTGGTATTCTTGCCAGGTGTTTGGTATCCCAACCCAAAAGTGGTACCATGGCGCTTCGGCTGTATTGGTTTAGAGATGCCCTGAAGATTCTTACCAAGCCCCTTGCCGGGCTCATATCCTCTCGATGCTAGCATGCTTGCTATCTTGCTACTCCACCACTTATATTTCTCGATCGCGTTGACCCGCTCGATAAGATAGTAGGTTTCTCCACCTAACCTTATTCTGTTTTCAATCACCGAGATAGTCTGACTAGTGTAAATAGAGTTGCTCCCATCTCCATGGATAATTACTTCCTGGTGGTTCTATTCGAACTTCACAGCCTGATGTAAAGTAGATGCTACAGCCCCAACAACGTGTATCCATGGTTGTCCCAACAGCAGATTGTAAGAGGCGGATATGTACAGTACATGAAACTCAACATCAAACCATGTAGGACTCATCTGTAGGCAGAGATTAGTTTCTCCAATGGTAGCTCTCTGAGACCCGTCGAATTTTTTCACATTCATTGTTCCCTCTTATATCTCATGTAGGCCTTTGCCCAACCTCTTCAACATTGTCAATGGCAAATGTTGAGGCTGGATCCTCCGTCAATAAAAACTCCGGCGATAAACTTATATTCGCATTGCACTGTGATGTGCAGTGCCCTGTTGTGATTCAACCCTTCAAGCGGCAGCTCGTCCTCGTGAAAGGTGATTTTATGGCTTTCTAGCACCTGCCCCACCATATTGGCCATTTCTCCACCAGTGATGTTGTTGGGTACATATGCTTCATTCAACACCTTCATTAGAGCATTCCTGTGTGTCTCTGAATTTTGTAGCAGTGACATGATAGATATCTGGGCGGGAGTCTTGCTCAAATGATCGACGACTGAAACTCTTGCATGTACTTTCCTCCAGAGGTCATCCGGACCAGTCTCAATAATGGACGGTTTGTTGGAGGCCTGCTTACTAGTCTCTCCCAAATGCTCAAGTGTATAAACCCTTATTGTTCTGTTCATTCCTTGTGCATCACCTGATTCTTCCGTCTTTGACTTTCCCTTTCGTCTAGCCTCGACCACATAATCCCAAGGCACAATATTAGAACTGAAGGCTGGTGTGGATGGCATCGTTACAATGAAAGGTATGTACACCTCCACTTCAAATGGAGTGGGTATTGCTGCAGGTGGCATTACTTCTACTTCTAAAGGAACCGATGCGGCTACCTCGACTTCAACTGGCGACTGTACCTGCACCACAATGGGATTGAGTGTGACTGCAGGTTTCTTAGGATCGTCACCTTCTCGAATAAGCCCGACTCGGTATCCCACTCTTTATCAATTTCTATCACATTTACCCCTCCACCCCTATGATCTGGGAGAGGATTGTTGCGGACATTGGGTGCAGCTTCCTTCGCCTGTATAACCTTACTATCAATTAGTGTTTGTATCTTGTTTTTCAAGGTGCGACACTCATCAATAGTGTGTCCCTTCATGCCGGAATGATATGCACAAGTCTTGTTGGATTGACCCATTGAGATGAATTCTCCATTGCCACAACGGGAATAAGGGTGACATATCTAGCGACTTTCAACCTTTCGTATAACTGGTCGATGGGTTCAGCAATGGCGGTGTACTGTCTAGGTGGTTTGCCGTCAAAATTAGGCCTGGTTTTTTGGTAGTTTGGACGAGTTGGAGGTGTCTGATAATAGAATGGTTGAGTGTTATAGGTGTGGTAGGCGGTAGCAGGTTGAGAATATCTGGGAGGTGATGGTTGGTATGTGGGTGGAGGTGTTTGGTATGTGAGTGGAGGGGTCTGGTATACAAATGGAGTTTTGGGTCCCTGGGCAACATTACTGTTCCCACATCTTTCTTCTTCGATATACCACTTGATTGCAATGCTTTATTCGTGGCCTGCAATGCCTTGAAAGTTGTCACTATCCCGCTTTTAATACCCTTTTCAATCCTTTCTCTGAGTTTGATGATATCGGAGAACTTATGGTTCTCAATGACCATTAGCCTTTCATAATACTGTGGATCCTGTGCCCAGACAAAGAACTTGTTCATCTATTCCTCGTCCAATGCTGGTCTAACCTTGGCTGCTTCCGACCTCCATCGAGTAGCATACTCGTGGAAAGTCTCAGTTGGCTTCTTCTTTAAGTTCTGGATATAGAAGACATCCAGTGCATTCTTCGTATTAGATCTGAACCTGTCCATGAAGTCGGACGCCATGCTCACCCAATTAGCCCACTTATTAGGATTCTGGATTATGTACCAGGACATGGCATCTCCGGTAAGACTCCTCATGAAGAGCTTCATTTGAATTCTTTCATTTTTTTCGACCACCACGAGCTTGTCACAATAAGTCCTCAGATGAACCTTGGGATCACCCGTTCCGTCAAATATTTCGAACTTTGGAGGTTTGTAACCCTCCGACAGTTCCACATCCGGTCGTATGCATAAATCCTCATAGTTCAAACCTTCTATTCCTTTTCCCCCTTCAACACCTTGAACCCGACTTGTCAACTTCTTGAGCTCTTCAGCCATGTTCTTGATGAGCAGGTCCTTCTCAGAGGATTCTGGTGTATAGGAGATTGGTTGAGTGGAGTGAGGTAGGGTTTCTACGTATATAGGGTTTTTCTGGTGAAGGCCAGGAGTTTGGGAATAATGACGATCATTGGTGGAGTTTTGGGGTTCGAGAATAATTTGTGGGGTATTTTGGGGAGTATGGTAGGTGTTTTGTGGGTATTGAGTAGGGAGATGCTGATTTTGAGGAGGGGTTGTATACTGGTGAGGTGTGGGAGGATTTTGTGGGTGTTTGTTGGTGTGTTCTGAGGTGGTGCAGGGTTCTGGGTATCTGGGACATTCAATGTGAGGGATAGATTTGCCAAGTTACGGACCTGCTCAAGCTCGCCCTGTAGTGCAAGTATCTTCTGCTCAAGCCGTAAAACCAAATAATTCGAGGCTTGAGTGCCCCGTCCATCGGAAGTTTCCACATTCTCAACATGTGCAGCGTTGTCTGTTCTGATGCCGTTCATATCATCCATCTTAGCTTTCCCTTTGCCTTTCGGTACACTTGGAGGAGGAGAAGGTGGAGGGCCCCTGGATCTGGCATGATAAGATGATGATGCCATTATGCGTGAACCAACCTTGGGGAATGGGAATAATCAAAAAGGAAAGAAAAATAAAAAGGTAACCAAGTTAGTAAGGGTTCCAAAAAGAGTATTTGCAATATCTAAACACATAGTACGGGAATGTAAATTTGTGTCATAATTTGGGAGCCTCGTTGTGACCGAGGTAGGCCTAGTGACAAGTTGATTTGGAGAATTTTAGTGCCAATAATTGCCTCATTTCATTAATGTAAAAGTAGATGAATCTAAAACGACACTAAATAAGATAAGTCATTAATGGCACTCGGCCTTATTACATTTGGAAAAAGCATGTAAATCTAATCTACTTGGTCCCAGAAGGACCTTCCCAGGCTTGATCTTCTTGGCTCCATCGATCAGGTTCCCCAGGTCGTGCATGCCCAACATCAGGTATACTCTCACTATATGTCCTTCTTCGCTTCCCTCAGCATTCTGGCAGTCGTCGACTCTTTTCCTCATCTTCCCTTCCAGCTCCATCAGACCCTGCTCCAAATATTCTAGCCTTTCATTAGATTTGATAGACCTTTCCCTCCATTCATTGATCAGTTCCATATTAGTCTTGTGTTGCTCCAGATGCTCGGCCTCAGACTCATGAAACCTTTTTGCGCAGTTTATTTTATTTCACTTAGGCTTCAGCAACTTCGTCTATGACCCTGTTTCCCCGATCGATTCCCGGCTCAACTATCCCTGCTATGTTGTCTTCCAACCATGATAGGTAAAATCGTACATGCCCTGCGTGGTAGTCTGGATCGATGGTGTCCCTTTCTACAATAACCTTTAGATTCCACATATGCTGAGCTTCACATTTGTACGGGATGTCGTCATCCTGAGAATCTGCCCTGTAATGACTCATTTTAGAAACTCGCGGTATGACTTGCTTCTCGCCTGACTGCCTCAGAACCCTGATGGGAACATAAGGGTATATGCCCCTTAACCCGATCAACACCAGGTGCGGAGCGTCCCTAGATCTGATGATGAACTCACTGGTAGGGAACCATTCGAACATCCATTGAACCTGGTCCTCAATCTAATTGTCAAAAAACTGCGCCCATTCTGTAGCATTTTCCGGTTGAGCAAACCTGTCTGGGATGTAAGTCATTCTCTTAGGGTGATGGAAGGCTATTTATCACGCTCAAATATGTCTTGTAGAAGACTAAGCGGGCGTTGCAAATATAATCCGGGGTATTACGCCCAGAGTCGATCCCACAGGGAATTTACGTATCAATTGAGTCTATAAAATACTAAACTGTTGCTAAATCAAGTTTCTCAAGACTTTGAATATCAATTTGGTGATGTTTAACTAATTCTACAATCAATAATAATAAACTAGCAATTAACTAACAATTTAATGTAACAATGATAATAAAGG
>ML425488.1:0-44299 GCA_005239525.1 Nicotiana knightiana
CAATTTTTTGCAGCAACGAACTTCTTAAGTCCAACATCCTCGGTCTTGTACTTTTTCTCAATAGCGTTCCATAACTCTTTTGAAGTTTTCATGACACTGTAGACATTATACAAGCCATCCTCCAAACAACTTAAAATGTAATTTATGCATAAAAATATGAGTGTTTCCATGCTTCAATTACCACAAATCGTTCAGCCTCAGGAGTATCTTCTCCAATGCCCGAAACATCCTCCTTGATGTATCGTTGCAGGCTTAGCGTAGTTAGATAGAAAAACATCTTCATCTGCCAACGCTTGATGTCTGTACCGGAAAATTTCCCGGGTTCTTCTGCCGGTGCCATTGTATGTGCTGGTCTTGACGAAGCAGCAGCACTCGATGAAGCACCCGTTCCAGCAGTACTTCCATTAGTTTGGTTTTCATTCGTCATGTTTCTGTTAAGTTGGAAACAAACAGAACTTTGTTAAATCAGTGAAGTTTTGATATCTTCAAACTGAATACCAAACCAAACATACAACACGTAACAATGGTGAAGTTTTTATATACTTCAAACCCGTACGTTTATTAGTCCGGTAAAGTTTTGATATATTTTAAAACCGGACAGAACAATTATTGGAGTAGAAAGCACAATGCTTTAGTCTCCAAACCAGATATATATAAACCAGTTCAATATAAATTTCACCACAGAAACTTTAATAATAAAATTCCTTAAGCTTGTTATCGCCTCTGTGTTAAAACTCAGAAAATCAGAAGAACTGTTTGAAGAAACAGAAAATATATANTGAAACGGAATAACCTTCCTGCAACAGTTGCAATACAAACTGCAAGATACCAACAAACTCAAAGAACAGAGCAAGCTCACACTTACGAATTTGAGAGAGAGAGAGACTGTGAAGTAGAATGCAGTATTCAGAATGGAATTCTCGATTTTTCAGTGTGTGGAAAAAGAAGCCATGCCTCAGAATTTATAGGCAACTATTGGAAGAGGTGTGATGTCTGTTCAGGAAAAAAAAGTGTCTGTTCAGGAAGGAAAACAAGCAAAGGCAGCGTTTTTGGATTTCAGTTAATTCCGTTAATGAAATAACTGACATTTACTTTAATTATTAAATAATTAATTAAATAAACTTTGTCCAAAAATAATCTTATCGATCATTTGATAAATCCAAATCCAAATCCGAATCCGAAGCCGAAGTCGAAGCTGAAGCCGAAGCCGAAGCCGAAGCCGAAGCCGAGCCGAGCGAGCGACGACGACGGCGCGATGATACATCCTCTTCAACTCCTTTTAAGAGCTCTAAGAAGTGATCCTATATTTATACACACAAGTGTAGTTGTCTTTCACCAATGTGGTACAAAGTTCATGACAAAAGCTCACTTGATTCAAATTTTCATTTCCCTCCATTTTATTTCCCACCATTTCCCAATTCANATTTAAGCACAATGCTTAAAGTCCAACATCTCTTTGGACTTGCATCACAATCAATTGGGTCTGTTATAGGAATCTTCTAAGTATTTCGCTTGGTACGGTGGAGCCCGTCATCGTTGCATGACACACTATCATTGTTGAAGGGGCTTAAATTGGAATTTAAGCTGGTCAAATTAGTTTTTTTAGTATTTGGTAAAACTAACTTAAAATAAGTTAAAATTTGCTTAAAACAAGCAAAAAGCAATAAGCTGGGCAACTTATTGTTTTTTGACTTAAAAGTTATTTTGGCTAAAAAGTCACTTTTTTTAAGCCAATCCAAACATGCTCTTCCATGCCCATGTCGTAGATCAAATCAAACCTCAACTAGGGGTGTTCATAAAAACCCGAAAACCGAACCAAACCGACCAAAAAACTCGATATTTTTAGGTTTGGTTTGGTTTTGGTTTTAAATTTTAAAAATTCGATCAAATTTGGGTTGGGTTGGTTTTAATAAAAAAATAATGGAAAAAACCTACTATAAAAGTAGCTATTTAAATTTATTATTACACCTATATATATATATATATATATATTTTTTTTTTTCTTATATAAAGTTTCTAATTTTATGGTACATATTAGTCATTTGTATTTTCAGTCTAGTTATGTGCTTTTATAATTGTCTAATTGTTTGCCTTCTCGTTTGATTAGTAGTTTTATTTTACTAAGTACAATAATTTATTTCATATTAAAAATAATCGATTTTAAAATGAGTACTTAAATTATTCATCACTATTTGAGTCAATTATCATAAATATATCTTGGTAAATGATAAATTTCTCAAAAAGCAATTAGTTTGATAGCGTTACGTTGAAAATGTAGTCGTCAGAATATGCGTTTGGTAGTGTATGTCTCATATTTAAGAAAAAACTAATAAATAACTGAAAAAATCGAAGAACTAACAAAAACTGACAAAGGCCGAATCGATAAAAAACCGACTTAATTGGTTTGATTTGGTTTTGTTCCAATATTTAAAAAACCGACTTAGTTTGGTTTCGACTCAAACCAGAACCACAAACACCCCTAACCTCAATAATGACACGCCACAACAACTTCAATGTCACGACCCAAATTCCCAACCTCAGGGATCGTAATGGCGCCTAACAACACACTTGCTAGGCAAGCCAATGTTAGAAATCGATTAACTAATTTCCTGGATTAATTACTTGAGCATAAATAAATAAATTTCAATTGCGCCTAATTAAAACAATTCCCATCAGAAATAAAATAAAATGATAACAATGACCATTTAAATAAAACGGATCACGAACTAATTATGTAAACAACTCTAAGGCTATCCCACGGTCTGGTGTCACAATCCATGAACTACTAAAGAATACTACAAATAATGGCCGAAAAAAATAGTGTAACTGTTCTGAATATAATAAAACAGTGTAAATAATAATGGGAGAAGACTCTCGGAATCTGCGAACGCCGGCAGATGTACCTCGTATCTCCAAGCAAATCGGGTGGACAACCGACCCCATGTACTGAGTAAGTGCCGAGCCTAACTTCGGTGAAGTAGTGACAAGGCTAAGGCGGGGCTTTTAGCAATAACCTGTGACATTAATATGTATAGGATAACACAAATAAATAATTCTACACGAACAAGAAAAAAAATATAACTGAGACAATAACTATAAAGCAAGAAGGAAATCTTAAACAAACTTAGGTGTCAATTTTAGCTACCAACAATTCCATAAAATAGTTGGTTTCCTCGTCAGTAAAAGTATTGAGCACATACATCGGAGACGCAACAAATCTAATTTTAATCTGGGTAATACATACAGTTTTAGCTTTAGCATTGGCTCCTACGTCTGATGGTTAATAGTCCATCAACACATAATTGAGTAGTTAATGTTTCAATAATTTTCTCCACAAGAGTAGACAATGGAATGAAAAAAAAAATAGATATTCACATCAAACAATGATTCCACCAATAATATAATCACATGAATTAACGATTCGAACTATAATAACGTAAATGTGTAAATAAATACTGCAACGACAATAAAATAACACAACCGTCTCTTTCAGGCCTCAACCATAACCAATTCTTAAAATTTTCAAGTTTTCAAATTTTATTTTTGAATAAAAATAATGCCAAGATATGGAAATAGTATTATAAAATAGAAAGTTTCAAATCTTTATTTTTCTAAAAGAACAAAACAGTAAAATAATCATTTAGCTCTTCAAATCCTTTAGTAAAAATATAAATGTCCTCCCTTATCGCTCCTTGTTGCGGCGTGCAACCGGCTCCCATCTGTCCTCCCTTATTGCTCCTCCCTAAATATATCACCCTTATTACTTCTGTTGCGGCGTGCAACCCGATCCTACTTGTCCTCCCTTATCACTCCTTGTTGCGGCGTGCAACCCGCTCCCACCAAACATATCATATCAATTTATTCATAAAGAATTTCACATTTCAGGCCAAGCCTTTCACAATACTGTTATTTCCACAATTTCAAACAGAAGATCATATAGCTCATAAGCTTTAACCAATATCATTTCACAATAAAATCAACCAGAATATAAGTAAACACCATAACACTGTCAATTCAGCTCAGTATTTATATACTATAATAAACTCAAGAGAACAATCAACATTTTTAACACACTTGCAACAACAATTGAAAATAATTCCATGAAACCCAATAACCACGCGAACCTCAACAATTATAAATAATAAACTGCATTTTTTTCTCATGACTTCATCATTAATCTCTCAACCATGAAACCAATAGGAATATCAAAATATATACATTTATTTCATAAAAACAATGCCAACCTCTCAACCATGTTTATATCATAAGGAATCCAGCTCAAGCAACCAATACTCTTGCCAAATAGTCACAACAATAACTAACAACAATTCAACAAGGCCAATTAGTCATAGGAACAATAATGAACATGTAACAGTTAAAACAATGATCGAATAAGTGCAGAACAGGAAAGGGGATCATGTATAACAACAATTTGGGTGGTGCGTAGATACTCGTCACCACACCTATACAGCACACCCATTCATTTCACATAACCAATAAGCGGGGAGTCCTATTCCCTCAAGCCAAAGTTAGACCAAACAGTTACCTCAATTTCGCATGCCACTCACTGCTCAATTATTGTTTTTTCTTTTGAATTCACCTCAAACTTGCTCGAATCTAATCACAATTAATTTAATATTATTAACTAATGCTAAAGGAACTAACTTTATTGAAAAATATAATTTTTCCTAAGTTTTCTCCAAAAAAGTGAAAATCCGACCCCGGGCCCGCGTAGTCTAAACTTGGGGTTCGGACCAAATTACGTTTACTCATTCACCCACGAACCAAAATATACAATTAATTTCGAAATCCGACCTCAATTCGAGGTAAATATTCGATTTTTATAAAATTTCCTAATTCTATCCAAACCCTCAATTTTTACCATGAAAATTCTTAGTTTTTGATTCAAAAGTGATGAAAAACAATGGGTAATTGAAGGAGTAAAGTTTAGAATTGATTACTTATGACTTGGGGATGATATTTGTGGAGAAATTCGTTCCTAGGGCTGTAAGGTTCGAAAATTTGAAGAAGAAGAAGTCTACCCGTTTTGTATTTATTTTCTGCCAGCTATTTTGCTTCGTTTATTATATCAAATGATTCCAAAACGCGATTTTCTTGTGTCCAATGGATTCCTTATGAAATTCTAGTCAAGTTAGGCTTTTGAATCACTCAATTTGGCCTTATAATGAAGGAGATATGTAGGTTTTAATATTTACAATTAGTGCAGACTTGCCGTCAGGGGCAATTTTTCGTAATTAACCTGAAAAATCTGGCAACCTTAGTAAAATGCCCATAAAAACCTCATACGATGTCCAAATTCAATGATTCTTTTTGCTACGTGTCCATAATTATGATACGGATCTAATACTTCATTCAAAACAGAAATCGGATCTTATTTGTTCAATATGATATCATTTATGTTTGAAGAAACGACGTCGAAGCATAAGAAAGAACGAGCGCAACACAACCCAAACCTATTTGAAACCTACCTGAGCCCTCGGGGCTCTAAATCAAACATGCACGCAAGTCTAAAAACATCATATAGACTTGCTCGTGCGATCAAATCATGAAAATAACATGTAAAACAACGAATTAAACCTCAAAAGTCATTATTTTCCTCAAGAACACTTATAATTCATAACTTTTTCAACCGGATGTCCGAATCACGTCAAACGAACTCTATTTTTTACCAAATTTGACAGGCAAGGCCTAAGTATCATAACAATCTGTACCTGGGGCCCGATACCAATGATTTTAAACATTAATTCTTTTCTTTATTTCATAAATATTTCAATAAAATAATTTCTTTTAAAAATTGATTTCTAAGGCTTGGGACCTCGAAATTCATTTTCGGGCATACGCCCGGGTCTCATATTTTACTGCGGACCTCTTGGGATCGTCGAAACGCAGCTCCGAGTCCGTTTACTCAAAATGTTGACTCATGTCAACTAAAACCAAATTTTTAATTCTAAAAATTATTATTTCTTATATTTTTCACATAAAAGCTTTCCGGTTTCACGCCCGGACTGCGCACAAAAATCGAGGTAGTAAAAATTAATTTTGTTTTTATGCTTAATATGTCTATAGCGGAGTCTAAATTCATAAAATGACCTCTTGGGTCATCACAATATCCACCTCTAAAATAAACGTTCGTCCTCGAACGGACATAGAAGATTACCTGAATTTGCAAACAAGGCTGATATTTACTTTGCATGTCCGACTTGGACTCCCAATTAGCTGTCTCAACGGGTGGGCCTCTCCACTGCAATCAAACTGAAGGATAACTCTTAGACCTCAACTGGCGAACCTGCCGGTCTAAAATAACTACCGGCTCCTCCTCACAAGTCAAGTCTTTGTCCAATTGGATAGAGCTGAAGTCGAACATGTGGGACGAGCCACCATGGTATTCCGGGAGCATAGACACATGGAATACAGGATGAACTGAGGAGAACCGTGAAGGCAACACAAGTCTATACGCTACCTCCCCCACTCTATCAAGAATCTTAAACGGCTCGATATACCTAGGGCTCAACTTACCCTTCTTTCCAAACCTCATAACACCCCTCATGGACGATACCCGAAGCAATACTCTCTCTCCAACCATGAATGCCACATCATGAACCTTACGATCGACATAACTCTTTTGCCTAGACTGAGCTGCACGAAGCCTTTCCTGAATAATCTTGACCTTACCTAAGGCCTCTTGAACTAAGTCTGTACCCAACAACCGAGCCTCTCCTGGCTCAAACCATCTGACTGCGATCTGTATCGTCTATCATAGAATGCCTCATAAGGAGCTATCTGAATGCTCATATTTTACATGCTGACAATTTAAGCAACGAGCCATATACGCCACCATGTCCTTTTTAATCCTTCTCCACTAATAATGCTACCTCAAATCTTGGTACATTTTAGCTGCCCCTGGGTGAAAAGAATACTTAGAATTGTGAGCCTTCTCAAGAATCAACTCACGAAGGCCAGCAACATTAGGCACCCATAACCGACCCTGTATCCTCAAAACACCATCATCTCAAACTATAACCTGCTTGGCATCACCATGCCGAAATATGTTCCTAAGAACATCCAAATGTGGGTCATCATCCTGTCGCTCCCGAATACGCTCAATTAGGGAAGATCGAGTGACTGTACAAGCTAGAAAACTGCTGGGGAAAATATCCAACCTCACGAACTGATTAGCCAACATCTGAATGTCTGAAGCTAACAATATCTCACCAACTAGAATATACGCAAGACTGCCCATACTCACCGCCTCTATTTTCTTAATAGTTGTTCATAACCAATTACGAAATTATCAACAGCTTCACGTTAACAATAATCCCCTTTCAACCTTCGCAATAATGATGACGAGGTACGATTCATGAAGACCTCGTAATTATATACCCGAATTAAAGTATCTCATTTAACGCCACTTGGGCGGGGCACCTACCTTGTAGGTTAAGGCTCCATAATTATAGCATGAATTTGGCA
The DNA here is from genome assembly GCA_005239525.1 of Nicotiana knightiana. Lineage (NCBI taxonomy): Eukaryota > Viridiplantae > Streptophyta > Magnoliopsida > Solanales > Solanaceae > Nicotiana > Nicotiana knightiana. The sequence continues at coordinate 7,489 of ML425488.1, forward strand.
AATTATGCACGGATAGTTAATTAATTAATTAATTTAACTATTATTAGTATTACTTTTATTATTATTATTATTTATTCATTTATTATTATTATTTTATACATACATTGTTGAATAAGACTAACATGAATGACTCCCTACCAGAACTATAGTAAAGTTTTAATTCACAAGGGAGACTTTAAACACAAGAATTTCCATCACAAGGACCTCGTCCCTACATAACTTCCACTGCGGCTCGTAGACCGATTTAAACATAACAAATCATATCAAAATGCGAGGATCTCGCCCTCAGTTCTAAATCACAAGTAATACGCACACCACTAATCGAAACATTCCATTTTCTTCTTTCAAATATTTTCAGTTAAACAAAATTGGAACACGTAATGATAGACACATCTATCTCCATAGAATCTCTCAATACAAGTATTCACATAAGTAGATTTTTGAGTTACGAAGCTCACCTGAGAGTGGAGCATATTAGAAGAATTTTATTAGACACGCATAACTGATTTAAGTTCAGGAAATCATCACTTTATAATAAGTAGAGATTGTTCTTGTAATGACACCATTTGATATAACGACCTCAACCATACCGTATAAAATATATCGAAAGGCTGGGTCTCCACCTCTAGGAATCTGACCTCCACCTTCGACATTCCGACCCCTTTTTCCTAGCTGGTTATGTAAGTTGAATTATAACTTCAATGGGAAACGTAGCCTGAGCGTTTTGATGAAATATGACTCTCCCAAGCCTAGGAAAATTTCTACCACTTCCAAAATGAAGTATCAACCTGCCCTGAGTCGTCTAAAATTTTAAAATCATATTTGAGTCCTTTAATGAGTCTGGGGACTCGCCCTCTAGCTATATGAGCGTAGGAGTATGACATGCTAACTTATCGAATCTGATGGCATATTCTGACACCGTGATGGTGGCCTGACGTAACTGTTCAAACCCTATGAGCCACACATTATGAAGAGTCTAAGAAACAAACTCTTTCAAAAGCATTTATGAGAACTGGGTGAAGTAATTGATGTTGCATTGAGTGGTCGTCCTCTTCATAGGCTTGCCACAAACACCGGCGGACAATTTCTTCTTTTACTATGTTGACTCAACACTGCTGACTTACCTCATTTATTCATATTTTTCATTATTCTTTTGGGGTGACTCTCATCTCTATTGACACACAATGATCACAAAAGTAAAGCTCTACACAGATAATTCTTGGCACGAACCATATAGTCTAGAGGCTCGTGAACCACTGTACTCCCTCTGGAGCACCCTAAAATCCGCAACTGTGACTTCCACGCTGAGTAGACCTTCTGTAGATTTAAAGTTGTTCGAATAACTCCCTTGGTACTGAGGTATAAGGTTATTAAGGAGACTGGCATACCGCAATTCCCAGCTGTATCTCTTGCAACATCTCCGGCCTTATACATTCCAAGCCAAAACCGAAATAACAAATGACCCCGCAATCTATTCCTTGACAATGGACTTCCCTACTTGGCACGAAGTCCTAGGTCACAATGCCTGATAATCTAAAATGTTAAACTTCACATCTCATATACATCAACTCCGTTGCTTTCAACTATTCCCTTGTTATGCAGTACTGAAGTAACTATAAATCCCTCTGGGATATGGGCTAGTCCAATATGTACAGACTGAGCTAGAACCTCCGCGTTTAGATCTATTTGAGACTGTACAATAGGTGCTGATGTTCGAGCTTTAGAATGAGCCCTGCTTCTGTCTTTCCCCTTAATCGTAGTTGACATTGGGGCTTCATCTCTTGTCCGGTTGTAGACGCTTTGCGTGTTGTCAAGATTAATGAGAGGACAAGAATAGGCAAGTTCAATCATCAATGGTAGAATAAATTCGCACGATGGAGTAGAATAGAAGTGAAATTGTTCCTAACTTCATAGCCTCTGAGAGATAAGTACAGACGTCTCCGTACTGATCCTTCAAACTCTACCAAGTTTGTTCGTGAATTGTGAGACCTAAACAACCTAGTGATCTGATACCAACTTGTCACGACCCAAATTCCCAACCTCAGGGATCGTGATGGCGCCTAACACCACACTTGCTAGGCAAGCCAATGTTAGAAATCGATTAACTAATTTCCTGGATTAATTACTTGAGCATAAATAAATAAATTTCAATTGTGCCTAATTAAAAAAATTCCCATCAGAAATAAAATAAAATGATAACAATGACCATTTAAATAAAACGGATCACGAACTAATCATGTAAACAACTCTAAGGCTCTCCCAGGTTCTGGTGTCACAATCCACGAACTACTAAAGAATACTACAAATAATGGCCAAAAGAAATAGTGTGACTGTTATGAATATAATAAAACAATGTAAATAATAATGGGAGAAGACTCTCGGAATCTGCGAACGACGACAGATGTACCTCGTGTCTCCAAACAAATCGGGTGGTCATCCTGGAATCCTCTACTGCTGACTAGTACCTGAATCTGTGCAAAAGAGCACAGAGTGTAGTATCATTACAACCGACCCCATGTACTGAGTAAGTGCCGAGCCTAACCTCGGCGAAGTAGTGACGAGGCTAAGGCGGGGCTTTTAACAATAACCTGTGACATTAATATGAATAGGATAACACAAATAAATAATTCTACACGAACAAGAAAAAAAAATATAACTGAGGCAATAAATATAAAGCAAGAAGAAAATCTTAAACAAATTTAGGTGTCAATTTTAGCTACCAACAATTCCATAAAATAGTTGGTTTACTCATCAGTAAAAGTATTGAGCATATACACTGGAGACGCAACAAATCTAATTTTAATCTGGGTAATACATACAGTTTTAGCTTTAGCATTGGCTCCTACATCTGATGGTTAATAATCCATCAACACATAATTGAGTAGTTAATGTTTCAATAATTTTCTCCACAAGAGTAGACAATGGAATGAAAAAAAAAAACAGATATTCACATCAAACAATGATTCCACCAATAATATAATCACATGAATTAACGATTCGAACTATAATAACGTAAATGTGTAAATAAATACTGCAACGACAATAAAATAACACAACCGTCTCTTTCAGGCCTCAGCTATAACCAATTCTTAAAATTTCCAAGTTTTCATATTTTCGAATAAAAATAGTGCCAAGATATGGATATGTTATTATAAAATAGAAAGTTTCAATTTTTTCTAAAAGAACAAAACAGTAAAATAATCATTTAGCTCTTCAAATCTTTATTTTCTTTGAAAATTAGTAAAAATATAAATGTCCTCCCTTATCGCTCCTTGTTGCGGCGTGCAACCCGCTCCCACCTGTCCTCCCTTATTGCTCCTCCCTAAATATATCACCCTTATTACTCCTGTTGCGGCGTGCAACCCGATCCCACATGTCTTCCCTTATCATTCCTTGTTACGGCGTGCAACCCGCTCCCACCAGACATATCATATCAATTTATTCATAAAGAATTTCACATTTCAGGCCAAGCCTTTCACAATACTGTTATTTTCACAATTTCAAACAGAAGATCATATAGCTCGTAAGCTTTAACCAATATCCTTTCACAATAAAACCAACTAGAATATAAGTAAACACCGTAACACTGTCAATCCAGCTCAGTATTTATATACTATAATAAACTCAAGAGAACAATCAATATTTTTAACACACTTGCAACAACGATTGAAAATAATTCCATGAAACCCAATAACCACGCGAACCTCAACAATTATAAATAATAAACTGCATTTTTTTTTCTCATGACTTCAACATTAATCTCTCAACCATGAAACCAACAGGAATATCAAAATATATGCATTTATTTCATAAAAATAATGCCAACCTCTCAACCATGTTTATATCATAAGGAAACCAACTCAAGCAACCAATACTCTTGACAAATAGTCACAACAATAACTAACAACAATTCAACAAGTCCAATTAGTCATAGAAACAATAATGAACATGTAACAGTTAAACAATGATCGAATAAGTGGGGAACGGGAAAGGAGATCATGTATAACAACAATTTGGGTGGTGCATAGATACTCGTCACCACACCTATACATCACGCCCATTCATTTCACATAACAAACAAGCGGGGAGTCCTATTCCCTCAAGCCAAAGTTAGACCAAACACTTACCTCAATTTCGCAGGCCACTCACTGCTCAGTTATTGCTTTTCCTAAGTTTTCTCAAAAAAAGTGAAAACCCGACCCCGGGCCCGCTTGGTCTAAACTCGGGGTTCGGACTAAATTACGTTTACCCATTCACCCACGAACCAAAATATACAATTAATTTCGAAATCTGACTTCAATTCGAGGTAAATATTCGATTTTTATAAAATTCCCTAATTCTATCCAAACCCTCAATTTTTACCATGAAAATTCTTAGTTTTTGATTCAAAAGTGATGAAAACAATGGGTAATTGAAGGAGTAAAGTTTAGAATTGATTACCTATGACTTGGGGATGATATTTGGTGGAGAAATTCGTTCCTAGGGCTGTAAGGTTCAAAAATTTGAAGAAAAAGAAGTCTACCCGTTTTGTATTTATTTTTCTGCCAGCTATTTTGCCTCGTTTCTTATATCAAATGATTCCGAAACGCGATTTTTTTTTGTGTCCAATGGATTCCTTATGAAATTCTAGTCAAGTTAGGCTTTTGAATCACTCAATTTGGCCTTATAATGAAGGAGATATGTAGGTTTTAATATTTGCAATTAGTGCAGACTTGCCGTCAGGGGCAATTTTTCGTAATTAACCTGAAAAATCTGGCAACTATAGTAAAATGCCCATAAAAACCTCATACGATGTCCAAATTCGATTATTCTTTTTGCTACGTGTCCGTAATTATGATACGGATCTAATACTTCATTCAAAACAGAAATCGGATCTCATTTGTTCAATATGATATCATTTATGGTTGAAGAAACGACGTCGAAGCATAAAAAAGAACGAGCACAACACAACCCAAACCTATTTGAAACTCACCCGAGCCTTCGGGGCTCTAAATCAAACATGCACGCAAGTCTAAAAGCATCATATATACTTTCTCGGGCGATCAAATCATGAAAATAACATGTAAAACAATGAATTAAACCTCAAAAGTTATTATTTTCTCAAGAACACTTATAGTTCATAACTTTTTCAACCGGATGTCCGAATCACGTCAAACGAACTCTGTTTTTTATCAAATTTCACAGGCAAGGCCTAAGTATCATAACAAATTTGTACCGGGCTCCGGAACCAGAATACGGGCACGATACCAATGATTTTAAACATTAATTCTTTTCTTTATTTCATAAATATTTCAATAAAACAATTTCTTTCAAAAATTGATTTCTAAGGCTTGGGACCTCGAAATTCGTTTTCGGGCATACGCCCGGGTCTCATATTTTACTGCGGACCTCTCGGGATCGTCGAAACACAGCTCCGAGTCCGTTTACTCAAAATGTTGACTCATGTCAACTAAAACCAAATTTTTAATTCTAAAAATTATTATTTCTTATATTTTTCACATAAAAATTTTCCGGTTTCACGCTCGAACTGCGCACAAAATCGAGGTAGTAAAAATTAATTTTGCTTTTATGGTTAATATGTCTATAACGAAATCTAAATTCATAAAATAATCTCTTGGGTCATTACATTCAAAATCTGTTCTACTGCTTTCTCATTACTTTTTGTCAATTATTACTTTGATTTTGTTTGTTTCTCATTGCCTTTGTTCCACTTCACGCTATTAATGGCCTTTCCTCTTAATTGATGGGTTTTTAGCATCCACTATGGCGATGAAAGATAAGGATCAAGGTCCATTAACATCAGCATAAAAGTTAGTCTAACTATAGTGATTTAATTGAATTTAAATACATATATTTCAGTATTGGAACGAGATGTACGAGTCTACTAAAGCTTAATGGATATTATTGTCACACTTTCTTTTTCCCGAGGGGACAAAATATTTTTCTAATTAAAGTGACATTAATTGAAATGTGATTGTTTATTTATTTAAAGTTGTCACTTGAAATAATTTATGGTGTCCCAAATTACCGGTTTATTTTAAATTCCAAATCGAGGAGATTGACTCTGTTTAAAGCCTCCGAAAATCAGAAAATCGGATAAGAATTCTGTTAACCCAGGAGAAGGTGTGAGGCACTCCCGAGTTTCGTGGTTTTAACACGGTCACTCAACTGTGCATTTTTATCTTCTAACCACTTTTAATATTTATGGAAGTTGATTGAACAAGTCGCGATGTCGCGCACTCATTTGTTTTTGTACACGCTGCGAATAGCGCCACGTGAAATTCACACGCGATTTATAATATGTTTATTTTTTATTATTAGAAGTTATGATCGGGTCACATGAAATGCACACCCGAATGGAATTTACATATCGTGACCATGCCACGAGAACCGTATCCATGGCCGTAATAATTTATTAATCACGCCTAAAGCAAGCTACGATGTTCATTAATTGGTTATTTTCCTAAGGTTTGAGATTGAGTGAAAAGGTCAAGAGTTATGGAGTGTTTTATGGTAAAATATATGTGAAACCATTGCATGTGACCCTTTGAAACATTGAACTTGAAGCTAAGTATTATAACATTTGGCATACTGAGATGGTAAATAATTGTGGGTATCCACGTTCCGGTCCAAAGCCAATTTTAGAGTCCAATGAACTCTCATCTTATACGTAGGTTCAGCTGAATCAATTACCAAGTGAGTATTCCCAAGATATGGAGGCTCATTAATACATACTTCACATATCCACAAATGAAATAAACTATACAATCCACATGCAATTAATGAATCCTAAAGCAAATTATAACAACATCCATTATTATCATTTAACATATCGAGTCACATATTTCTAAAACTCAATATAATGGAGTTTAAGATTACAAAAATTGTCTGTTAATCAAATTTGCCTAATTGAACAAGATAAACAACTAAATACAGGAACAAATTTTTCTAAAACTTTATTAGAGCCGGCACCACTTTAACTGAGTCCATTTTCCATAGAATCAATCTCCTAAATCTTACTCCACTTGCCAGATTCTCGCTCTACATGTTCCTGATGCAATCATGATCTATTCTAATTTATACAAAACAAGTTGTTGTGGACTGATTCCATGTCCCTAATTCAAATCAAGCTCACGACCACTACTCAATATGCTGTAAATTTCATAATAACATTTACCTCTAATCAAATAATTGAGTGCAATTCGATCAAACTTGGATTCAACTTTTATGAGGGTTATACATGCTAATATGCAGATCTAGCTTGCTTCAATCAGAAACTAAACTTGTACAAAGATCATTTTAGCTTAAAATCAATTATCTCTATCTTAATGAGATTTACAGCAGCACAATCAGTAGTCACAACTGAACAAAACTCATGTACTGTGATAGAAAGCAAGTAATTATGGATTAAACAAAAACCACACACCCTTGATGCACAAAATCAGAACATAAGCATAGCAAGAACAAATAACATCTTCAAATATATATATTAACTGGAGATCTAATAGAATAGATTCAAGAACAATAGAAGAAGAAAAAACGACCTAATAAAGGTCAAGCTTGAGGGCAAATAGAGCTTGATTGAACAGGAGCAGCTAAGCAGTAATCAACAATCCAATGAGTTCAGGTTCAGCAGCTTCTAGACCTAGAAAATGTTCCCAAACTCTTGCCTTTAGATACCCTTTTTAAACTCTTTTCTTCTTCTTTTCTGTTTTTTCTTTTGTTTGAAGTTGAATACTAAGAACTTTTTCTTTCAGATTTCAGCTTCTGTGATTGTTCTTTGTGAGTGAGTGAATATGCAGAGAATTAACCTCTGTGTGAGAGGGAGTGTATGATGTCTTTTATAGAGTGTAAAATCTGCCATATGCTCAACAAAATGAGGAAAAAACTCAGAGAGGTGTGAGGGAATCTGTCAGCTGATTTTAAGGGATAAGGCATCTTTGAAAACTGAAAATGGACAGCTGTCTAATTCAGATATTTTTCTACTATTTACAGCCCTCTTAAATTCTGAAATTAACCTTTTCCCCACCATTTTTATAATTTCAATTCAGTCCTTTATATATCTCCTAGAACCTTTCCACAAACAGCTAATTAGAGTTCATTCCTAAATTTTTATTTTCCAAAATGCCCCTTTAGACCTTTTTAATCTATTCGTCACTTTACCCCTTCTAAATATCTTTTCATTCTAACTTATCATACCAACAGATGAACAAATAAGCCAAAATAGCTACTAATTAATCAAAATAAAAATGATTATAGTCTAATTACATGTTCAAAACGTACGACCAATTAACGTATTCAAAACAGAAAATGGAATTCACAAGGTCTACTAAACCTAATTAATTATGAACAAACAAGACAAATGACGATCATTTAAGAAAAGAAGGAAAATATACCTTAAAGCTGAAAATGGGCGCGGACAAATGAATTCTGGAAAATCGGAGGTATTGCTGCATAAGAACTAGCCGAAATCTTTTCAAGGCTAATGCAATATGTAATAATACCTATTGCTTTACCAGGAAAAGAACACGCCATGGCTTCGAAGAGATGATTTTGGTACTCTTTGACCAAGCTCAAATCTAAAAATTGGGGAATTCTAGGGTGTTTTGAATGAAACTAAAAGGAGATATAAGATGAGAAGTAGCTGGAGATTGTGGGGTTGTTTGGTGGCGGCCGCCGGTGAGTGGGGGTTTGGGAATCCTAGAGCGGTTAGGATTTAGGATAGAGAGATGAGAGATAGAGAAGTGAGAGGTCTTTGGGGTGGGTTCAGACATCTATATGAGAAGGGATGAGGAGTTGCGGACCGTCAGATTTGAGGGATTTGGATGGTTGAGATCAACTGTGACCAAAACGATGTCGTTTTGGTCATTTGGGGACTGGATCGGATTTTTAAAAGATCTGGGCTGGGGCGGGTGGAAGAAGATTAGGTTGTTGAGGTCTGGCCCAATTTTAAATAAGGCTAAACAAACTTCTTTCTTTTTCTTTAAAAATTTAATTGAATTAATTAAAAATCATAAACAAACTAAATAAAATCTTAAATTAGACTCTAACTTAATCTATTTTGTAAAATTAACCTTACTTATTTTCACTAACTTAACACTAATTAATTTAAAACTAAAAGCTAAAATGTAGACATGACTATTGTATTTTTGTTTAATGATACAACTAATAAACGTAATTAAATTCTAAAACGCAAATAACAACCTAAAATGCTATGCAATGAAAATTTGGACATTTTTGTGGTATTTTTCACGATTTTTGAGATATTAAATATGCACAAAATGCAACTAACACGCAATTAATAATTAACAAAAAATTCCTAAAAATCTTATAAAAATTAGAAATAATTAGAAAAATCTATTTTTGCAGATTTTGCAGGAGTATCTTTTGTGAGGAAAAAATTACGTGCTCGCAACTGTCCCTCTTTGCTTGGAAACATGAAGAGTTTTCGGGCAAAGATAAAGTGAGGAATTACGAGCAACTTTTGCCCGTTTGGATACTCCAAGGGAAGCGTTTCAATTTGTTTTTGACCGAACCTTGCTTCAGAGGTTGTCTACATATCCTTGGCTATAAAGGAATTAGGTCAGTATAGTTCTGGAAGTTTTGGTAGCTGGGACTACCGGGAAGCTATGATTTCACTGTTGTTGCTGCTGTTTGCTGAGCTAACTAATCTTGTCAGCTATGAGTTACAAGATTCCTATCTATAAGTCTTCTGGAGCTTGATATTGAGTCTTGGATGGTTCTTCACGCAGACTCTGATATGAATCTTGATGCTTGTTAGATGCAGGTGCTAGTTTATTCTTCTTTAGCTTTTTGGATCAGGGCGAGACATGCAAAGCTTGCGACTTTAATCATGTCTTGAGAAGTCCACATCTTTTCTCCTCTTCTACACTTTGAGTTCACTTATTTTCCATTTCTTTCTCTATTTTGGATTAAGAATTATTTTTGTTATCTCGAACCCTGTGCCTCAAGGTAAAAACCTGCTCAGACACCAAAACAAACGAACAAACAAAATTTTTCTGCCCCAGTTTTCACTAAAAAAATTTCGTGAGTTAATTATAACAAAATTCTATACTGCTTCATTATTGAAAGCAATAAAAAGTCAGGATTGGTGTTGTCGCCACCCCCCCTTTTTCTCGCAAAATCGGGTTTCGACATTTGACAACTCCTTTTGAGAGAGTAGGGAAAGGGAATTGGTTATTAGAGTCTCCACCTAACGGATTAAGGTGTGTTAGGGCACCTATTGCAAATAAATCAGATTATACCAGTTTGCGTCACCATAGATCGGGTAAAGGCTCAAATTACCTTGAGGGGAAGGTGTTTGGCACCCCTCGAGGTCCACAATGCTGGGTCTCGGCCGAACTTAAATTATGCGAATTAGTCTAGGAAAGCGAAGAGAACTATTTAATAAGGGTGGGTGGTCCTAAATTTTTTAGCCTATAGGATCGCCCCATGCAATATAAATAATACTTCGTAACTCCCCCAAGACGGGGGTGTTACTCATATTATCCAGCAGGCACAGACTATCATCTCATGCTACCCCATTACTATCTTTAAGTTGTTACCTAAAGCTCTCTAGTTGATTCTAATTCGTTTCCTGTGCGTGAACTACCCGTACCTTACCTATGGCCCTGGAGGTATTATGGCCTCTATTTAGAATGGTTCTAGACTAAACCTAGATTGCTAAAAATTGTAAAATACTAGGCGACAGGCAAAATAATTAAGACTTTTAAAATAAAAGCAAATATGGACTCATATTGATCTCCGCACATAAACAACAAATGCACGCAATTGAGTAACATGTTTTATTAATCATGAATTCATATAGGCAGGATGTCTATATGAGAAATAGACGAGCAATAGTGTGCAAAATCAATTTTAATGCGAGTGTGAGGACCTACTATTTGCCTACTGATTTTATTCGGTGCTATATCTGGGCATTTCATGCGTTACGTTAGTGAATAATAGTAAATCATAATCCTAAGTCCAGAATTATTGGTCAATCCTATAGACATGTTGTTTAAATGATGGATGGTGATAATCATATTCAGAATTAATTCTATAGGCATGATTTCTATCATTGACTGATTCTTAATCCCATAGGCATGTTATCTATTATTAAGCAGATTATCAATCCTATAGTCATGTTATCTATTATCAAACAGTATTTAAGCAGGAATTTATACATATTGCCCGAAAACAGTTAAACAAGATATTGGTCCTATAGGAATGATTGCTAACACATTTATTTGACAAGTTGATGTACCTAAAGGCAGGATTTCTAACAAGTCATCATATTCATCCTATAGGCAGGATTTCTAACAAATCATAATTTTAACCCTATAGGAAGGATTTTTAATATGTAAGCACAATATAGAACTTGTACGATTAACAAAATTAGCAGAATCATCAGCAAAAATGAAACCCTATAGGCAGGATTTCTATCCGGTTTAACAAAAGAAAATAAGAACCATCCCGATTTTACTGAATACCCCAAAATTTTTTTATTACAAAATTATTACAGACCAGGTAAATAAATGAATTACATAATAGTAATGAAATAACTGTAGAGAGACTTTTACAGGCCCAAATACACCTGGGCAGCCCAGACCTTCAAACCATATCAGCTTCAAGGCTCATTTTCACAGGTACAGAACAATCAATGATGAGTGATTCACCCATAACACACATAAAACCCAGGTTTCTAGTGTGTCAAAGTTCCCAAGGGCTTCAAGGACCCAGGGCAATGCTCACACTAGAGAATCAAATACTCAGAAGTTATGCAAAGGAAATTAGGAACCCAAACCCAGTGTGTCAAAGTTCACAAAAGTCTCATATGGACCCCGAGCAGTGCTCACACTAGGGAGGTTGAGGGTAGAACCTAAATGACCTAAGAGTAGGAGTTTTAAAAAAATATCAAAATGTAAAAGGAGGCAGGGACAGATTTAAAACAGATTTGATTTTCAGAAGAAAGCCATCATAATAGAGTTTAAGACACAGAATATGTAGACAGGATTGCACTAAGCAAACAAGCAAGGTTTGCAAAGTTGTTTATGCAAATCACACATTTTTTAATAATGTCAAAGTTTGGAAAAGTCCAGTTAAGGTATGTGGACATGTTGGCATTTAGGGCGGCCTTGTTTAATCACATAAACATTTAGACAATGTATTAAGGAAATAAGTCAGATAATCACATGAAGCTAAAGGGATGCAAGACACATTAGAAAGCAAGTTGTCAGAGCAAATGAATGACAGGGAAAGGTTAAATAACAATACAAATCTAAAAAGTTTCAGGATTGATTAACTATTAACACACTAGTAGTATCCTAGATGCCAAGTTCAGGACAAGTTCAGAACTAACAAAACAACTTACATGAAACAAGTTAAAGGACAGTAAGTTAACCTCTAAGAGGATTCATATTATTAAAAAATAACCAATCTCAGAGCTAACAGTATTAATTATAGGACTAGATGAACTCATAGAAACATAAAAGTGGTAGAATCATGCTTAGAATACTTTAAACATACTGGATCGACTACACATGTTCTACAAACATAGAAGATAAAATGACAAGGGATAGTCACTTACCAGTTAGGCAGGAAAGCAAGAAAATACACCACAATATTCAAGTCCAGAATTAATTGGCCTTGGCTTTTAGCTGGCCAAGACCAGAAGCAAACGAGCAAAGTAAATCAGAATTAAACCCTAAGTTTTCAGTGAGAGTATTGATAGTTCCCGTCTGTCTAAAGGGGAAAGGGGAAGGGGTTTAAATAGTGTAGGAACTAAACACATAAACATGAAAAGTAATTAATTCAAATGATCAGTAAATAAGCAAAATTTTGTAACCTTAGTTTTTCAGGTAAACCCTACAAAATCGGCAGAAAATAAAGACAATCAACTACATATTGCATGTGATGAACATAGAGGAAATTATTCAAAAGAAAGACATAATCGAACCAGATCTGGTCCAAATGAAAAGGGTGTGAAACCCTAATTTAGGGTAAGTAAAAGAAATCGACAAAAAGGCAGATTCATGCATAATAGGATGAATATAGAAGGATAATACTTAAAATTAAAGCTTGAACCAGTTTTGGTTCGAACCAAAAGAGGATCTGAAAATCCTAACCTTAGGGTTAAGTACGATTCAACGAGAGATACGAAAAATAATCGTACTTACAAAGAGCAAGTGATGACACAGACGGAATAAACAACAAGTTAAGGATTTGAACCAATTTTGGTTCGATTCTTACAAGATCTGCTTGCCATATTAGGCAAGCAATTATGTAACACCATAAACGGGTAATCAATAGAGAGGATGGATCAATAAGGTAGGGGAATCGTTGATTGATTCTATTTTTGGGTTGGAATTGGAGGGGTAATGGGTGACGGTGCTAGGGTTTACAGAGGAGAAGAGAAGGTTCGACAGAGTTCAAGGAAGGCGAGGATGGGATAATGGTCTCCAGGGTTTGGGGATAAGTAGGTTAATTAGAAGGAGGGAGTGATATGAGTTGTTGATCTCAGAGTTCAACGACTGTGATTTAAAAGGGGTTGAGTCAGTTACGGACTGGGTTAGGGGGTTATGTATTGGGCTTAAGTGTTGGGCCAAGGATTAGGGTAGGTGTTTTAGGTAAATGGTCTAAGGGGCTGGTAGTTCAGGTTCGAAACTGGTGAATTTATGGACTATTAGTTAAATACCCAATTTAATTAATAAAATAATTTGTAAAAAATGATAAATAAAATAGTGAAAATATTATTTGTGCATAAAAATAATTAATAACAATTATTTATTACTATAATAGCATAAGAAAGTTATTTTTTGCATAAATAAAGTGATCATAAGTATATAAGGGATTATTGCAAAATATACCATTTTAGCCTAAAGATGCAAATATAATTATAATAAATACATAAAAAATATTTAAAGCTTAATATGGATATAAAAGATGAGGTTAGATGATAAAATCATCACAAAATTTATTTGTGATGCAATTAACAATTATTTATATAATAAAAATATGGGAATAAGTTGATTTAAAAATATTCAAAAATTATGGAAAAATTAGGAAAATGCTTGATGATTCTCATGCACTATTTTGAAATTATATATGTATATTTGAAATATATGAGGAAAAAATTGGGTATCAACAGCTGCCTCATTTTACCCGGGAAGGATGAAAGAGTTGTCAGGTAAAGAAATGATGACCAATTTTGACCGAATAGGATAATTTGAAAGATATAGGCCACACTCTGACTTTTGAGTTGCCTATATATCCTGATTTTATAGAAATCAGGTCGTGTGTAGTTCTGGATCCAATGGTGGAATAAACCGATGGGGTTATTGTAAGAACAAACAAAATATTCTGAACATGGACAATATTGAGATTGTAAATGGATGTGTCTGGATATGGTTATGGATACTTGAATAGGTGTCGAATGAGAATGGGTAACAGACGATAATCAGTTACGTTTGAAATAATTTGAAGAATATGAACGTTGGATGAAAACCGGAGCGAAGATTGCTCCTGTTAGGAGAACGGTTGCTCCTGAAACTGCCTGCAAACTAAAAATACGACTGCATGCAAGTATGTATAGATCATTACGTAAACTTAGACACGATGCAAATTCCCTTTGGACCATGAAGACTTTCTTTGGACGAGGAGGATGGCTTCCTTAGACCATGATGTCCCGGGCCATGAATTGTACGGTTAGGAATTCGCAGGCCATGAAATGATCTTCTCGGGCCATGAAGATGGTGCCTCCGAACCATGATGCCTTTGGATAATGGTGTGCAGGCTTGAGATATCCTTAGGCCATGGCATCGTGTCTTCTGGCTATGAGGATGATGCATTCAGACTATGACACCTTCGAACAAATTGGCTATTTATCAGCCCATGAGGTGCAGAGACATGATGCTAGAGGTAAAACAAGACAGAGCTTAGTCTTGTGTAGAGTTGGGGCATAGCTTATCCCCGAGAGAAGAGAGTAGTGCAAGGTTTGGAATATAACAACATTTGTGGTTGTGCAAGGAGAGATAATGCTTAGTCCCGTGCAGTGGGAAGGCAATTCTTAGCCTTATGTAATTGCAGAGGCATGGCTTAGCCTCATGCAAGATGGAGATAATGCTTAGTCTCACGCAGTGGAAAGGCAATGCTTATCCTTATGCAATTGCGGAGACAGGGATTAGTCTTATGCAAGAATTGAGACAGGGCTTAGTCTCATGCAAAGATAAGGCAATGCTTAGCCTTATGCGAATAGGGAGGTCGGACTTAGCCTCATGCAAAGAGAAGGCAGTGCTTAGCCTTATGCAAATAGAGAGGCATGGCTTAGCCTCATGCAAGAATTGAGACATGGATTAGTCGCATGCAAAGAAAAGGCAATGCTTAGCCTTATGCATATAGGGATGCATCGCTTAGCCTCATGCAAGAATTGAGACATGGCTTAGTCTCATGCAAGAATTGAGACAAGGCTTAGTCTCATGCAAAGAGAAGGCAATGCTTAGCGTTATGCAAATGGGGAGGCAGGGCTTAGCCTCATGCAGAAAGAAGTCAATGCTTAGCCCTATGCAAATAGAGAGGCAGGGCTTAACCTCATGCAAGAATTGAGACATGGATTAGTCTCAGACAAAGAGAAGGCAATGCTTAGCCTTATGAAAATAGAGAGGAAAGTCTTAGCCTCATGCAATAATTGAGACATGGATTAGTCTCATGCAAAGAGAAGGCAATGCTTAGCCTTATGAAAATAGAGGGGCAGGGCTTAGCCTCATGCAAGAATTGATGCATGGCTTAGTCTCATGGAAATGTAAGTTAAGAGCGAAGTATTCTTAGCTGGCAATATGTTTATGCATGGCAATTCTGTTGTTGTGATGATGCTTATGGCGATGACCTATTCCTGCATCCAAAGAAAATTTGTGAGTCTTGCGGAGGACGTTGGTTCGTGCCTTTGTCTGCTTTCTCTGCTCCACTCTGCCCGAGGATCCTGTTCGAGTCACCATGGATAATATTTGGCTAAAGATAAAGTTTTCGAGAAGTATGCGTGTATGGTTTTCAAAACATAATAATATGCAAATTAAGAAATCAATTAGATGAACCAATTACCGTGATGTTATCCGAGACACTGTGACCTCCTTGACATAGAATTTTGAGGGTGCTCCTCAAAATTCTTCCCCAGTTATCTAAATGACCTTCCGGCTATTCTGTATGTAATGTTGTTGGCTGAACTTGCTTCAGAATTTTGAGGGTCCTTCTCAAAATTCTGCCCCAGTTTCTGATTATGGGGGAAAATGAAATTTATTGAATTGTGACTGAACCCACATGGCTGCCTACGTATCCCCTCTTAAACGGGAATCAGGTCAAGCGTAGTTCAATTACATCATATGAAGAAACATAAATAGTTTACACATAGTATCTTTTGACTGCATTTGAATTGATAGGCTTCGGCCAGATTTCTCCATCCATTTCTGCGAGTATGAGTGCTCCTCGTGTCAATACACTGTGAACCATATACGGGCCTTGCCAGTTAGGTGGGAATTTTCCTTTCGCTTCATCTTGATGTGGAAAGATTCGTTTCAACACCAGCTGCCCCGGTGTGAACTGTCTAGGTTTGACCCTTCTGAGCTTCTGCTTTACTCGCAAACATATTGGATTGGTAGGAAATTTATGAGCCACTATGGATGTTCTCAAATCGATCATGTCATCATACGACCATGCGAAAATGTCCTCATATTCTTTCAGGATTCTTCCTTCTTTGGCGATGGCAAGTAGATGCTTATGCGAGTTTCTTTGATGATTTCGGAATCTCCCAAATTGACTATCTCGGTTTCGTCCAGGTTGGACTTGGGATTATTTTAAAAATTCTCAACTTCTCTGATAATTTCCTCAGGTATCACATCTTTTTCTTCTATCTCTTCCGAGTCACTGTCTTTATGTTGCATTGTCTCATTACATGTCACAGTCGTTGGTTCATCAAGGTAAGAAATAGTTATGTTGTTGAGGAAAAATATGAAAGATAACGATAATAAAACGTCAAATTATTGATAATAATTCAGAAATTTTGAACAAAGTAGCGTTTAAATGACTTCAAACAATGTTTTCCAAAACGAATACTGAAAGAAAGATGTTTTTGAAGCAAAATGCTCAAAAGAATTATTTTTCAAATAACATTAGTAACCATGCTACCTCGGGACTCATCTAACCCTGGATGGTGTGGCGGTCCAGTTTCTGAGGAATGCACCCCTCTCCATTGTCTGAATGATAAGGCCTTCTTCCTCTTCGTCCTCAACTATCACATTGCAATCCATATCTTCGTCTTCCAAGAACAGACTCCTTAGCCCCGCCAAAGTTTCTTCTTCTTTGGATCCCCATATTGTATCGGCCTGATGAAAGGATTGACTCAGATGTGGCACTGGATGCTCAAGAGGGTAATAGAGACCACACCATGGCGTCGACCAATTATCATATTCTTGCCAGGTATTCGAATATCCAAGCCCAAAAGTTGTACCATGACGTTTCAGCTGTATTGGCTTGGTAATGCCTTGGAGTTTCTTCCCAAGTCCTTTGCCGGGTTCGTACCCCGACCATGCCAGTATTCTTTCTATTTTGCTGCTCCACCATTTATCTTTCTCAATTGCATTGACGCGCTCGATGCGGTGATAAGTATCTTCGCCCAACTTTCTTCTATTTTCCACGACCGGAATAGTTTGATTGGTATAAATGGGTTTGCTCCCATATCCATGAATGATTACTTCCTGATGATTCCATTCAAATTTCACATCCTGGTGCAAAGTGAACACAACAGCCCCAGCGTCATGTATCCAAGGTCGTCCTAACAGTAAATTGTAGGAGGTGGATATGTCTAGCACCTGAAATTCAATATCGAACCAAGTAGGACCCATCTGCAAGCATAAATTGGTTTCCCCAATTGTAGCTCTTTGTGACCCATCGAACGCCTTCACATTCATAGCCCCGACTCGTATTTCGTGCAAACCCTTGTCCAACCTTTTTAGGGTTGTTAATGGACAGATGTTGAGGCTAGATCCTCCGTCTATCAAAACCCTGGCAATGAACTTATCCTCGTATTGCACTGTGATGTGCAGTGCTCTGTTGTGGCTAGATCCCTCTAGCGGCAACTCATCTTCGTGAAAGGTGATCTTGTGGATCTCAAGCACTTGCCCCACCATGTTGGCCATTTCCCCACTGGTGATATTGTTGGGGACGCACGCTTCATTAAACACCTTCATCAGAGCATACATATGCGCCCCAGAATTTTGCAGCAGTGATAGGATAGATATCTGGGCGGGATTTTTGTTCAGATGATCAACAACAAAGTATTATCTTGCCTGTAGTTTCCTCCAGAGATCATATGGACCATTTTAAATGATGGGTTGTCTAGCAGCCGCTTCCTTACTTGTCCCTCCCAAATTTTGAGGTGTGTAGATTCTTCCAGTTCTGATCATCCCTTGTGCAGCACCAGACTCTTCCATTTTTGCTTTCCCTTTTGTCCTAGCTTCGGCAACATAATCCCAAGGTACGACGGTTGATTTGAAGGGTGGTGTGGATGCCACCTTCACAGCGAAGGGTGTGGTTACTTCTATTTCAAATGGAGTAGGTGTAGTTGCAGGTGTTGTCACTTCGATTTCAAACGGAGCTGATGCGGCTACCTCATCTTCGACCGGTGGCTGTATCTGTACCACAATAAGAGTGAGTGTCACCGCAGGTTTCTTAGGGTTGTCACCTTCCCGAATAAGCCCAAGTGACCCTTCAGGGTCCCATTGTTCATCAGTTTCTATCACATTTACTCCTTCACCCCTATGGTCTGGTAGGGGATTATTGCGGACATTGGGTGCGGCTTCCTTATCCTGTATGACTTTGGTATCAATTAGCATCTGAATCTTGTCTTTCATAGTGCAACATTCATCAATAGTATGTCCCTTCATGCCGGAATGATATGCATGTGTGTTGTTTGGGTTGACCCATTGGGAGGAGTTTTCCATGGCCACAGCGGGAATATGGGTGACATATCCTGCAACCTTTAATCTTTCATATAATTGGTCGATGGTTTCAACAATAGGGGTGTATTGTCTGGGTGGTCTGCGATCGAAATTGGGTCTGGGTTTTTGATAATTTGGACGAGCTAGAGGTGAATGATAATAGGTTAGATGGGTGTTATAAGTTTGGTAGGCGGTAGCGGGTTGAGGATATCTTGGAGGTGAAGGTTGGTATGTGGGTGGAGGTGTTTGATACCTGAGGGAAGACTTTGGACCTTGGGCTACCATCACTTCCCCTATCTCTTTCTTCTTTGATATGCCTCCTGATTGTAATGCTTTGCTCGTGGCCTGTAATGCCTCAAAGTTTGTCACCATTCCGCTCTTAATCCCTTCTTCGATCCTTTCCCCGAGTTTGATGATGTCGGAGAACTTGTGATTCTCGATAACCATTGACCTCTCATAGTATTGTGGATCCTGGGCCCTAACAAAGAATTTGTTCATCGCTCTTCTTCTAATGCCGGCCTGAAGTTTGCAGCTTCTGATCTCCATCAAGTAGCATACTCGCGGAAAGTCTCTGTCAGTTTCTTCTTGAGGTTCTGTATGTAGAAGACATCCGGTGCATTTTTTGTATTGAACCTGAATCTATCCATGAAGTCTGATGCCATGCTTACCCAATAGAGCGTCTCTAGTGAGACTTCTCATGAACAGCTTCATGCGAATCTTTTCATCCTTCCCAACCCCTACGAGCTTGTCGCAGTATGTTCTCAAATGTACCTTTAGGTCACCCGTTCCGTCAAACATTTGGAACTTAGGATGTTTGAAACCCTCCGGCAGTTCCACGTCTGGTTGAATGCATAGGTCCTCATAATTTAGACCCTCAATTCCTTTTCCTCCTTCAACACACTAGACTCGACTTGTGAGCTTCTTTAGCTCTTCCGCCATATTCTTAATGAGCAGGTCCTTATCGGCGGATTCTAGTGTGCATGAAGTTGGTTGAGTGGAGTGGGATTGGGTTTCCACGTATATGGGATTATTTTGATGAATGCCGGGGGTTTGAGTGTAGTGGTGATCATTAGTTGAATTTTACGGATCGGGGATAGGCTGTGGGGTATTATAAGGAGTATGGCAAGTGGTGGTTTGCGGGTATTGAGTCAGGAGATGTTGGTGTTGAGGAAGGGTTGGTATTGGTGGAGGATTGGGATTTTGGGAGGGGGGGGTGTTGCGTATTGATGGGGTGCGGGAGGATTTTACGGACGTTGGTTTGTGTGTTTTGAAGAGGTACTGGGTTTTGAGTGTTTTGGTGGTTGATGTCTCGGATGTTTAAGGTGAGAGAGAGGTTTGCCAAGTTGCGGACCTGCTCAAGCTCCCCTTGAAATTCTAGTATCTTCTGCTCCAGCCGTAAGACCAAATCATTCTGTGCCGGAGTACTCTGACCGTCTGAAGTCTCAACATTCTCTGCATGTGTGGCGTTGTCTTCCTGACACCACTCATATAATCCATTTTAGCTTTTCCCCTACTTGTTGGATCACTTAGAGGAGGAAAAGGTGGAAGGCCTCTGGATCTGGTGTGATATGCTGATGATGCCAGTATGTGCGAACCAACCTTAGGGGATGGGAATAATAAAAAATAAAGAAAAACAAAAAGGTAAACAAGTAAGTAAGGATTCTGAAAAGGTATTTTCAGTATTTAAACACGTATTGCGGAAATATAAATGTGTGTCCTAATTTGGGACCCTCGTTGTGCCCGAGGTAGGCCTAGCAACATGTAGATTTGGAGAAATTTAATGTTGATAACTGCCTCATTTCATTAATGTAGTAAATAAGATGAACCTAAAGCGACAATTAGTAAATGAGTTACTACAAGCATTTGCCTTATTACATTCAAATTCTAAAACGACTCTAAAAAACAAATAACCTAATCTACTAGCTTGGCCTTCTTGGATCCGTCAATCAGATTCCCCAGGTCGCGCATGTCCAATAGCAAATACGCCCTTGCTAGTTGTCCTCCCTCGTTACCCTCTGCATTCTGACAATCCACGACCCTTTTCCTCATCTTCCCTTCAAGCTCCATCAGACCCTGCTCTAAATACTCCAACCTTTCTGTTGACTTTGTAGCCGTTTCCCCCCACTCGTTAATTGACTCCATGTCAATCTTGTGCTGTTCCAAATGCCTGGCCTCGGGCTCGAGGACTCTTTTGCATAGCCTCTTATACTTCACTTGTGCTACATCAGCTTCATCTATGACCCTGTTTCCTTGACCGACCCCTGGCTCGACTATTCCTGCTATGTTATCATCCAACCATGATAGGTAGAAGTACACATGACCTGGGTGGTATCAATCTGGCTCAATGATATCTTTTTCCACAATGATCTTCAAATGCCACATGTGTTGGGCCTCACATTTTTACGGAATGGCATCGTCTTGAAAATCTGCTTTGTAATGACCTATTTTGGAGACTCGCAATATGACTTGTTTTCTACCAGCTTGTCTTATGACCTTGATAGGAACATAGGGATATATGCCCCTTGACCCAATCAACACCAAATGCGGAACATCCCTGGATCTGATGATGAATTCTCTAGTAGGAAACCACTCGAACATCCAATGAACCTTGTCCTCGGTCAAATTGTTAAAAAACTCTACCCATTCTGTAGCATTCTCTGGTTGTGCAAACCTGTCTGGGATGAAGGTCATCCTTTTCGGATGGTGGAAATTTATGTGATCATTCCATTATTTCCGTGAAAATTCTTGGCGATATTGGCCTCTCTGAAGATGTTCCAACAACCAAATCTGCAGCAGCAAGTTACAACCCTCAAAATGTTTTAACCCCTTCTCGCAACGATCAAGAGCTCGGTACATTTTTGCTACAATCATTGGAACAATAGTATATGTTTTTCCTTCGATCCATTCCATTAAAGATTTGGTTACCAGGGCCAACCTAGTGTGAGTCATGTCCCTTTGGCTTGGAAACACTATCATACCCAGAAAGCAGACGATGAATACGAAAACCCTACGATGAGTCCAACCCAGGGAGGTGATGGAGAATTCGTCATGAAAGATACGATAAGATTTGCTGTGTCCATATCGTTCATAGAGGAAGTCAAAGGGTATGTAGGACTTCTTCAGGCATGCCAATTCGTCATTCTTTCTCAGACCCATCATTTTCAGAAACCCCCTGGGGGTGTGATTTTCCTGTACTAACAAACCGGGACTGTCCCAGGGTAATCCAACGAATCCTTCTATTTCCTCCAAGAGAGGAGTCATTTATACATTGCCTAAACGTAATACATCCCTTTCTCCATCCCAGAACATAGTAACCCGTCTCGATCAACATGTTATTTGGCTGGATGTCTAATAAGGAGGGTAAGTTTCCGAGAATCCTTTTCACATGATTTTTGTCGCTTGGCGAAAGGTATTTCTACCAATCCAGCAATAATGGTGGTATATTTCGGACCATGCCGAACCTGGGGACTTCGTGCCTCATTTTCTGCAAAAATAAACAAAGCTAGACCCTTTCCCTCTCCGGATTCGACTACTTACACATTAACGATTAGCATATCGGTATTTTTTCTCCAAATAATGCACATATCGTGATTGTGCCCGTTGGGATTATGGAAATCCCAGTGGGATTTGGACAAGGTTTTCATAGAAGTTTATTATGCGGACAACATATTAACCTATGCTAGGTTTGATAATGATGCATGTACAATTATTGTCAGAGTAATGTTTCTATAGAAGTCTAGTCTGGTACCCCCAAGCGGACAACTTGAGAGGGAAAGGCACGGAACCGTCGACTGCACCGCTGATCGACTAGTTTGCTGTAAATAAGCCTTTCCAAATTTAAAAAGGGTAACATAGGAAGAGAGCGAACACTCATCAAGTGCCGCTATGGTATTAATTACGCACGAGTGGAATATGATGTTGAGCATGTACTTATGCAAAAAGAAAATAATACGTTGTCAAGCATTTGCATGATGAGAGTGATAAAATGAGGTATTTAATAATTGTAAAGGCATTTAAGAAAGAAAACAAAGAGAATAGTTAGTTTCCATAATGAAAAAGCGATAAAAATAGGAAAGAGGGAATTTAGTAAGTATAATGTTGCGGTCAAACTAAACGAAGGACGACAAATAAGTTCACATAAAGGAAAAATGGGAAAGGCATGTACAAGTATTAGCAGAATAATAAAGACACGCTTGTTGAAAAAGTCTAATTCACAAAACAAGTTCGTTATGGTAAGAGCCTAAGGATATCCCTAGCAGAGTTGCCATGTTGTCGCCTGCCCCCCTTTTTCTCGCGAAATCGGGTTTCGACATTTGACAACTCCTTTTGAGAGAGTAGATTGGTTATTAGAGTCTCCACCTAACGGATTAAGGTACGTTAGGGCACCTATTGCAAATAACTCAAATTATACCAGTTTGTCTCACCAAAGATCGGGTAAGGGATCACATTACCTTGAGGGGAAGGTGTTAGGCACCCCTCGAGGTCCACAAAGGTGGGTTCCGTCCGAACTTAAATTACGCGAATTAGTCTAGGAAAGCAAAGAAAACTATTTAATAAGGGTGGGGGTCCTAAATATTTTAGCCTATAGGATCACCCCGTGCAACATAAATATTACTTTGTAACTCCCCCAAGACGGGGGTGTTACTCATATTATCCAGTAGGCACGGACTATCATCTCCTGCTACCTGATTACTATCTTTAAGTTGTTACCTAAAGCGCTCTAGTTGATCCTAATTCGTTTCCTGTGCGTCCACTACTCGTACCTTACCTATGGCCCTGTAGACATTAAGGCCTCTATTTGGGATGGTTTTAGACTAAACCTAGGTTGCTCAAAATTGTAAAATACTAGGCGACAGACAAAACAATTAAGACTTTTCAATTTAAAACAGATATAGGCTCATATTGACCTCTGCACATAAACAACAAATGCACACAACTGAGTAGCAGGTTTTATTAATCATGAAGTCCTATAGGCAGGATATCTATATGAGAAATAGGTGAGAAGTAGTGTGCAAAATCAGTTTTAATGTGAGTGTGAGGACCTACTATTTGCCTACTGATTTTATTCGGTGCTATATCTGGGCATTTAATTCGTTAATGAATAATAGTAAATCATAATCCTAAGTCCAGAATTATTGTTCAATCCTATAGGCATGTTGTCTAAGTGATGGATGGTGATAATCATGTTCAGAATCATTTAATAGAGTCCTATAGGTATGATTTCTATGAGTGAACTGATTTTAATACTATAGGCATGATTTCTATCATTGGACTGATTCTTAATCCTATAGGCATGTTAACTATTATTAAGCAGATTCTCAATCATATAGGCATGTTATCTATTATCAAACAGTATTTAAGCAGGAATTTATACACATTGCCCGAAAACAGTTAAACCAGATATTGGTCCTATAGGCATGATTGCTAACACATATTTATTTGACAAGTTGATATACCTAAAGGCATGATTTCTAACAAGTCATCATATTCATCCTATAGGCAGGATTTCTAACAAATCATAATTTTAACCCTATAGGCAGGATTTCTAATATGTAAGCACAATATAGAACTTGCACGATTAACAAAATGAGCAGAATCATCAACACAAATGAAATGCTATAGGTAGGATTTCTACCCGGTTTAACAAAAGAAAATACGAAACCCTCCGAATTTTACTAAATACCCTAAAATTTATTTATTACAAAATTATTACAGACCAGGTAAATAAATGAATTACATAATAGTAATGAAATTACTATAGAGAGCCTTTTACAGGCCCAAATACACCTGGGCAGGCCAGGACTTCAAACCATATCAGCTCCAAGGCTCATTTCACATGTACAAAACAGTCAATAATGAGTGCTTCACCCATAGCACACATAAAACTCAGGTTTCTAGTGTGTCAAAGTTCCCAAGGTCTTCAAGGACCCACGACAATGTTCACACTAGAGAACCAAATACTCAGAAGTTATGAAAAGGAAATTAGGAACCCAAACCCAGTGTGTCAGAGTTCAAAAAAGTCTCACATGGACCCCGAACAGTGCTCACACTGGGGAGGTTGAGGATATAACCTAAAGGACCTACGAGTAGGAGTTTTAAAAAAATAGTAGAATGTAAAAGGAGGCAGGGACAGATTTAAAACAGATTTGATTTTCAGAAGAAAGCCATCATAATAGAGTTTAAGACACAGAATATATAGACAAGATTGCACTAAGCAAACAAGCAAGGTTTGCAAAGTTGTTTATGCAAAGCACACAATGTTTAATAAGTCAAAGTCTGGAAAAGTCCAGTTAAGCTAAGTGTACATGATGGCATTTAGGGCGGCCTTGTTTAATCACAGAAACATTTAGACAATGTATTAAGGCAATCAGTCAGATAATCACATGAAGCCAAAGGGATGCAAGACACATTAGAAAGCAAGTTGTCAGAGCACTTGAATGACAGGGAAATGTTAAATAACAATAAAAATCTGTAAAGTTTCAGGATTGATTAACTAATTAACATACTAGTAGTATCCTAAAGATGCTAAGTTCAGGACAGTTTCAAAACTAGCAAAACAGCCTACAAGAAACAAGTTAAAGGACATTAACCTCTAAGAGGATTCATATTATTCAAAAATAACCAATCTCAGAGCTAACAATATCAATTAGAGGACTAGATGAACTCATAGAAACATAAAAGTGGTAGACGCATGCTCAGAATACTTTAAACATGTTGGATCGAACACACATGTTATGGAAACATAGAAGATAAAATGACAAGGGATATTCACTCGCCAGTTAGGCAGGAAAGAAAGAAAATACACCACAATAGTCAAGTCCAGAATTAATTGGCCTTGGATTTTAGCCGGCCAAGACCAGAAGCAAACGAGCAAAGTAAATCAGAATTAAACCCTAAGTTTTCAGTGAGAGTATTGATAGTTCCCGTCTGTCTATAGGGGAAAGGGGAAGGGGTTTAAATAGTGTAGGAACTAAACACATAAACATGGAAGTAATTAATTCAAATGATCAGTAAAGAAGAAAAAATTTGAAACGTTAGTTTTTAGGTGAACCCCACAAAATCGGCAGAAAATAAAGACAATCAACTACATATTGCATGTGATGAACATAGACAGGAAATTATTCAAAAGAAACCCAAAATCGAACCAGATCTGGTCCAAATGAAAAGGGTCTTAAACCCTAATTTAGGGTAAGTAAAATAAATCGACAAAAATGGGCAGATTCATGCATAATATGACGAATATAGACAGGATAGTACTTAAAATTAAAGCTTGAACCAGTTTTGGTTCGAACCAAAAGAGGATCTGAAAACCCTAACCTTAGGGTTAAGTACGAATCAGCGAGAGATACGGAAAATAATCGTACTTACAAAGAGCAAGTGATGAACACAAACGGAATAAACAACAAATTAAGGATTTGAACCAATTTTGGTTCGATTCTTACAAGATCTTCTTGCCATATTAGGCAAGCAATTATGTAACATCATAAATGGGTAATCAGTAGAGAGAATGGGTCAATAAGGTAAGGGAATCGTTGATTGATTCTATTTTTGGGTTGGAATTGGAGGGGTAATGGGTGACGGCTCTAGGGTTTACAGAGGAGAAGAGAAGGTTCGACAGAGTTCAAGGACGGCGAGGCTGGGATAATGGTCTCTAGGATTTGAGGATAAGTAGGTTAATTAGAAGGAATGAGTGATATGAGTTGTTGATCTCATAGATCAACGACTGTGATTTAAAAGGGGTTGGGTCGGTTCCGGACTGTGTTAGGGTGTTATGTATTGGGCTTAAGTGTTGGGCCAAGGATTTGGGTAGGTGTTTTAGGTAAATGGTCTAAGGGGCTGGTAGTTTAGGTTCAAAATTGGTGAATTTAGGGACTATTAGTTAAATACCCAATTTAATTAATAAAATAATTTGTAAAAATGATAAATAAAATAGAGAAAATATTATTTGTGCGTAAAAATTAGTAATAACAATTATTTATTGATAGTGTTGAGTGAAGCATATGTGCCAAACAACATCACTAGCGGGGAAATGGCCAATATGGTAGGCCAGGTACTGGAGAGTCATAAAATCACTTTTCATGAGGATGAGCTACCACCTGAAGGATTGGGGAAGCGCTGTACATCACCGTGCAATGCGAAGATCATTTCATCACAAGGATCTTGATCGATGGAGGTTCCAGTCTTAACATCTGTCCATTGATAACACTCAAGAAATTGGGTAAAGGGCTACATGAGATAACGGATGGAGCGATCAGTGTGAAAGCCTTCGACGGTTCTCAGAGGTCCACCATGGGGGAGATCAGTCTATGTATGTAGATGGGACCGACTTGGTTCGAAGTGGATTTCCAGGTGATAGATGTACCAGCATCCTACAACTTATTGTTGGGACGACCCTGGATTCGTTGCTGGGGCCGTAGCGTCAACACTACATCAGACGGTAAAATTCGAGTGGAACCACCAAGAGGTGATTATTCATGGTGATGGTAGCAACCCCATATATAGTCGTCAAACTATTCCGGTGATTGACGGAAAAAGGAAGATAGGCGGGGGCACTTACCACCACATTGAGCGGGTCAATGCTATCGACAAGGACAAGTGGTGGGATAGCAAGATTGAGAGAATCCTGAACTGGAGAGGATATGAGCCAGGCAAAGGGCTCGGTAAGAACCTCCAAGGGATCACAAAGCCCATAAAACTCAAGAAACATGGTACCACTTTCAGTCTGGGGTATGAGTACAATTGGAAGGAATTCAATGACTGGTCGCCACCTTGGCGCGGTCCCTATTACCCTTTGGAGCAGCCGATACCTCATCTTGAGCAGAATTTCAAGCATGCCGACATTATCTACGGATCAGACGAAGAAGAAGCACTTGCAGCAATGAGGAGTTTGTTCCTAGAGGACGAGGATATGGATTGTTGTGTAGTTCTCGAGGAGGAGGGGGAGGAAGGCCCTTCCATACAGACTGTAAGCAAGGGGACATATCTCAAGAACTGGTCTATCAAGACGACCAAAGCCCGACGAGCCTCGGGGTAGCAAGGCTAAAACAAGCATTATTTACTGTTTTATTTTCCTTTTCCTGTATTTTTTAATTTCTGCAATAAGATCTTCAATGTTCAAAACAATTATTCAATTCATCAAAGCATCTTCTAAAATTCTCTTACAAATCCGATATTTATTACTATTGTCTTCTCTCATTACTTTATTTATACAACATTACTATTACTTGTCTTGATGAACCGATGACTGTGACATGCAATGAGACAACACAACAAACGAACATTGATTCAGACGAATACGACATACCTGACGAGATTTTCAAAGAAGTTAAGAACTTTGAGAACCGACCTAAGTCCAACCTAGACGAGACTGAAGTTATCAACCTGGGAAATTCAAAAAACGTCAAGGAGACTCGCATCAACACTCATTTGTCAAAATCATAAAAGAAAGAATACACAGAGTTTCTAAAAGAGTATGAAGATGTATTTGCATGGTCGTATGATGACATGACTGGTCTAAGTGCGTCTATTGTGGCTCACAAACTGCCAACCAATCCAATGTGTCCACCGGTGAAACAAAAGCTCAGAAAGTTCAAACCCGACATGAGTTTGAAAATCAAAGAAGAAGTTACCAAGAAGATCAACGACAAAGTTCTTCGGGTAGTGGAGTACCTGACATGGTTAGCTAACATTGTACCTGTGCCAAAGAAGGACGAGAAGGTCAGAGTCTGCGTCGACTACCGAGATCTCAACCGGGCCAGTCCGAAAGACGACTTCCCCTTACCAAATATACACATTCTTATTGAACTACGCCTGACCTGATTCTCATTTAAGAGGGGATATGTAGGCAACCCTATGGGTTCAGTCACAATTCAATAAAAATCTATTTTTCCCTGCAATTGGAAACTGGGGCAGAATTTTGAGGATCACCCTCAAAATTCTGAAGCGAGCAGCAGTCACAAGAATTCGCCCAGCCAACTAGGGCAGAATTTTGAGGAGGACTCTCAAAATTCTGAAGCAAGTTCAGCCAATCGCCGCGTGAGCAGCAGTCAGAGGCGTCTACCCAGCAAACTGGCGCAAAATTTTGAGGAGGACCCTCAAACTTCTGCAGTAGGAGAGGTTGCAATGTCTCAAGCCGTTTCATGTCGTTGGTTCATCTAAAACTATTTTAGGTTAGATATTATAGCTTACAAAATCATGCATATTTTTTTTTTTGAAGTAGCTTCTTTAGCGAACGCTACCCCAATGATACATACAATATCATCATGATCAAGCAAACGAGCCAAGCAGAGCCAGCATGAATGCGAACTAACCTTTCCCCTTTACAAAACTCACGATCTTTCTTTGGATGCAGACACAAAATTGCAAAAGCTCCAAAACATATTATACGCTCAAAGGACAGACATTGTTCCTCAAACTCGTCATGCCAACATTTATTATCAGCACAAACGATGCTTCATTATCACAATGCTCTATCGCAATCTAACACCAGCTAAGAATTTCTGTTGTCCTTCCTTAAATCTCGCATAAGGTTACCTTTCTGCCTTCCGAGGTTAAACGCTACCTCCATCTGCATTCGCATCTTGCATAAGGCTACCATTATGCCTTCCTAGGTTAAACGCTACCTCCGTCTACATTCGCATCTTGCAAAAGGCTACCATTCTGCCTTCCGAGGTTAAACGCTACCTCTATCTGAATTCGCATCTTGAATAAGGCTACCTTTCTGCCTTCCGAGGCTAAACGCTGCCTCCATCTGCATTCGCATCTTGCATAAAGCTACCATTCTGCCTTCCGAGGTTAAACTCTACCTCCGTCTGCATTCGCATATTGCATAAGGCTACCTTTCTGCCTCCCGAGTCTAAACACTGCCTCCCATTTACTTCTCAAAAGCAATCAATTCCTCTAGCATTATTTACTGCACTTTTCTTTTGGGCTAAGATCTACCCCTTTAATTCGCAAGACTAAGCTCTGTCTTGTCAGCATCATACTATTGCATCTTCATGGGCTGAAATATCGCCAACTTATCCAAAGGCGTCATTATTCGGAGGCACCATCTTCATGGCCCGAGAACACCATGTCATGGCATGAGGATATCTTTTATCAGTTTTCATATCATTATTCAAAGGCATCATGTTCGGAGGCATCATCTTCATGGCCCGAGAACATCATTTCATGTCCTGCGAATCCTACATCAAGCAATTCATGGCCCAGGACATCATGGTCTAAAGACGCCATCCTTAACCGTCCGAAGACATCATTCATGGTCCGACGTGAATTTGCATCATGTTTAAATTACGCACTATATATGCTTGTATTGTTTATTTGCAGGTAATCCGGCGAACAACGACCGTCCCGGCAGGAGCGATCCCGCTCTAGTTATCTTAATTACCCCGTAAGCCGTTCATTCAATCAGTCTTATATGTTGCGTCCGTCCTTATAAAGCTTCATCGGTATACTTTGCTGGTGGATCCTGAACTACATACGACCTGATTCTTGTAAAACCAGGGATATGTAGGCAACTCAGAAACTAGGGTGGGGCCTAAACCTCTTCAAACCGCTTCGCTCGGTCAAAATTGGCCATCATGTCTTTACCCGACAATTCTTTCATCCTTCCCGGGTAAAGAGGGGCAGCTGTTGATACCCAATTTTTCCTCAAACTATTTTAAAATTTGCATATATACCTTCAAAATCACTCTTTATAATAACTGGTATTTTTTTGTAATTTTTCATATTTTTATTAAATTCTTTTCCAATTTATTCAGTATTTTTATATCTGATAATTATTCATAAATTGCATTACAAATAATTTCAAAATATTTCCTAGCTCAATATATCATTTTTAATCCTATTAGGATTAATTATTTCACAAATTAGCCAATTTGGCATTATTTGGCAATAATTACAATAATGTTGCAATTATAGCCTAATTGTACATTTTATGCCATTTTAATTCAATAGTTAGTCATTTATATTTTAAATATTATTTAAGTACCTTAATTTCACCTATTTAGTCTTAATTTCATTTTTATATAATTATTAGTTATTTTATTAATTATTTATCTATTTTTAAGGGGGTATTTGACAAATAGCCATCTTTATTTAAATCCTAGCCTAGATTAAACCTGGTCCTAACCCAATTAATCTAGCTCAATATCCAAGCCCAATACTCTATCCTACCCGACCCAATTCTCCTATGCAATCTGAGCCGTTGATTTTTTCAAATCAACGGCCCAGATCTCCCCCTTCCTAATTTAACCCCTATTGACCACCCCCCCCCCCNTCATCTCTTGGCCCTTGCTTCACCCCATGCCGGTCTAATGATACCCTGAGGTTCTCAGGCAAACCTGGAGCGGTTCAAATCCTACCCATGGTCCCTCATGCCATTTTCTGGCCACCTCCGGCCATCTGAGTAAGAGCTATGACTTTTCCGGCTAAAGCCGACGACATCTTTAAGGTTTTTCTTGTTTCTCTGGGTTCTCTGAAACCCTAACTCCTAATATTTTTTGATTTCCTTTAGATCTGTGTATGTTATGAAGCTTTTTACATGTTTCCTTCGAAAAATCCTCCTATTTCTAAATGATCTTTCATCTCAAAACTAGGGTTTCAAACCCCTTTTTCAAAAACGATTTTCCTTCAGATTTTAAGTATTATTTTGTGATTTTCGTTATGTTTAAGCCTTTCCCTTTCTGTGTCTGAGTTATTTCGTTAAAAGACCCTAAAGTCTTGGCTTTAATCTGTGGCTCTAAGTTTGTTTCCAACAATATGTTTATCTGTTCTATTATGATCACTATGTTTTTTTGAATACTCTGTGATTTTGTGATGTTTTACCCTATATTGTTTGTTAGGGTTTGTGGCTGCTATTACCCATGCTTATTCTGTGATTCTACTCTATTTTTTGTTCATCGAGACCTTCAAATCTTTACCTTTCCTGCTTGTATTATGCTTATTCAGTGATTCATGTCATGTTCTATGTAAACCCTTAATTCCGTGTGATTTTACCCTATTTTAATTACTAGGGTTTCTGATTCTCTCCTGTTGTGTGTTTACTCTGCATAATCTATGATGATTCTTAAATAAGTACTACTCCTATTTGAATCCCTAATTTTCTGTGATTGATTTCCTTTAATTGATTTCCTATGATAATATTTTTGCGACCTTTAGTTACTTCTTGCCTTATTACATGACTGATTTTACTATCAATTGATTCTTGTGTTTTAATTAAAACCTTATGAACCTGATCCCAATTTCCTACTCTGTACTTACTATGTTTGAAATCTTTCCTTATTTATTATACACAATTCCTTTCCTTACTTGCTACCTGTTCTGACCGTTTCAAAATGTAACTCCCTTAATTAAGGGAGTACTAGTACTGATTTTGCAACTAATTAATTCTTTGAGTTCCATAATTAGTGGGAAGTCTAATTATTACCTTATTTCACCTAGTTTCAAACTATATATATACTCTATTTATTCCATGGCACAGAGACACGAACAATTAATCTGTTCAACTCTCTCTCTCACACACAACTAAAACTTGCTCTCTATTCTTTCTTCTGTGCTACTTGCTACTATTCTAAGTTAGCCGGCTGGAAGCCAAGGCTAACTATTGTGCCTCTCCTATTTCTGCTTTGTGTTTCTACTTTCTTCACTTCACTGGTATGTTCTAATTAAGATTTCAGTCCTCAAACCAACATGTTTCTATTACTGTTGCAATTTATTGTGTTTCTAATCTGCTTCTATTTACTATTATGTTGTTCAACATGTAAGTAAGGTCCTGAAACCCCTCTACCTGTTAAGTTATGCTTTACTTGTCAATGACCAGCATGCTTCTGTATACTTAGCACCTGCTTCTTATGTGAATCTCCATGCCTATGACTGGTACATTAGTTTAATCATGGTCTTAGTTGCTTAGTTGTTTGGTATTGATATGTTAATCTAATCCGGTACTTTACTGTACCCCTGATCCTCTGAACCCTTAGGAGCTTCTGATTGCATGCCTATATGTGTTTCTGCTTGCTACATGCTTACCCTTACTTGCTCTGTATTTGTCCCTCAAATCCCATTACCCCTGTTTGTGATTGTTGGACTATTCCTGGTCCTTTGTGTGATGTTGAACTTTGTGTTCCTGCCCTTTTGGTGGTTAAACTTCTTTGTTATAAAACTATTCCAATCAAGTTTCCCTCTTCAAAATTGTTTTCTTACTTACCCTTTTCAAAACTATTTTCTTACTTAACCTTTTCAAAACTATGTCAAGCACTCTCACCTATACTCTTAGAAGTCTAGGTTCTGCCCCTTCTGTGTGAGCATTGCCTTGGGACCTTTGAGCTCCCTCTGAACTTTGACACACAGAGGCTGGCCATTCCACACCGCACTTACTCTATCTTGGCTATGAAATCTGGGTGTGAGCACTTCCCGGGAGCCCTTGAGGTTCTTAGGGAACTCTGACACACCCTGATTATGAAAAAGGTTGTGAAATAATACCTGGCATTGAGGACCTAGAGACTTGAGCCTATCATGAAGGTCCCTATAGTTAACTTCTCATTTTCTTATGTAATTCCTATCCCATGGCCTGTAATAATTAATCAACTCTAGGGTCGGATAGTGAAAATGGGTGGGTGATATGCATGTTGTAGTATATTAAGGGTATAGACCATGCTTCTAGGTTTATTTTCTCTATGCACAATAGAAACCATGTTTAGGAACAACATGTCATGCATTAGATATCATGCTACTTAGGCTCATATATACTGTTTTCCTTTCAGCACGTCATCATTCATTGCCCTCACTTAGAGATCCTGCCTATAAGACAAATAATTAAGTAAATTGCTATTATGTGATTCTGCTCATATAACATGTTCTGAAACTTTATTAGAAGTCCTGTCCTAGAATAAATAATGGTAACAAAACTGCAATCATGTCTCACCATGCCTACGCACTTAGAGATCCTGTTTCTAGGTAAACAACATTAAAAAATATATCACTTATGCTATTCCTGAAACTGTGCATAATGTTGTGATTCTATGTGCATTTAGAAATTCTGTTTAAGTTATTATGCATCGTGTTGCATTAGACATCATGCTATAGGATCGCATTCATTTAACTGCACTTAGTCTAAATATAGATATCTAAAACAGTCCCCTATTCTAAACAACTGGTAATTAGTCCTTGCACATCTTCAACACCTAAAATTGCATGTTATTAGCTATAAACGACCTAGAGTCATTAACAAATCTAAATAACTATTGCATGTTATCCTACACCTAGGCAAGCCTTAGGGAATCAACTTAAAAAATAAAATCAGAACTGTCTTTGTGATCATGTTTAACTGTCAGCATGCTTAAAACTAGTAGGCAAGCCTGATTAAGACTTCCTCCCTGAGTTATGCAATAAATCTGTCTTTGCGTTATCACCTAGATACCATGCTTTAGGATTCTGAATTAATATGGACCTTAGTTGTGTATGAGACATGCTGTTTATGTGTACTGTGTGTGGAAGAATACTTGAGCCTTTATCTGCTTTCCGTGCTTTCCCTTTATCTGCAGTCCTACTTGTTTTGTTATCTGTCGCCCTAGAATTTTTACCTTTAAAACCTGAGGGTCTGCCTAGCACCTCCCCTATTGATAGGAGTCCTAATTTCCTCCGGGACTGATAGGAAGGGACGGCTAACAGCATGCAATAGAGGTCGAGACGAACACTTGTTTTTAATAACCTTACGGGGTGGGAAGGGTAGAATATGGATATGATGACCGGTGCTCTAATACCACGTGTAGCCCCTCTTCGAGGAGTGATTACCGGGTATTGCATTGATGTGATCCATATTATTATAAACCTAGGACACCTTTTATATGCTTAGCTCATAATCTTTTTCAAAGTCTAACCTCCTTTACTATTTTCAATCATCTGCATGCTTAAGACTTAAATACCCTCTTATTTGAGCCTTTACTTGTTATTTGCTAATTGTACAAATTCACGAAACCATTTGGTCGGGAACCACACTTGTGGATCCTGAGGGGTGCCTAACACCTTCCCCTTAGGATAATTTCAAGCCCTTACCCAAATCTCTGGTTAGTAAAGTAGTTGTAATTGAATCCCTTAGGTGCCCTAACGCACCGTTAAAATCGTTAGGTGGCGACCCTTCAAAATATGCAAATCCCTTTCCCAAAAGGAACAAGTTGTCCAAACCAATGTCATAAACCCGATTCCGCGAGGAAAAAAGGGGGCGCGACAACCCTATGTCTAGAAATATCCACTAGGGAGTGGAGACCCTATGTCTAAAAATATCAACTAGGGAGTGGAGTCCCTATGTCTAAAAGAAACATCAACTAGGGAATGGAGACCCTATATTGGAAAAGCAGACTAGGGAGTGGAGACCCTATGTCTAAAAACATCAACTAGGGAGTGGAGAACCTATGTTGGAAAAGCGACTAGGGAGTGGAGACCTTATGTCTAAAAACAACAACTAGGGAGTGGAGACCCTATGTTGGAAAAGTAGACAAGGGAGTGGAGACGTTATGTCTAAAAACATCAACTAGGGAGTGGAGACCCTATGTTGGAAAAGCGACTAGGGAGTGGAGACCTTATGTATAAAATAAACATCAACTAAGGAGTGGAGACCCTATGTTGGAAAAGCAGACTAGGGAATGGAGACCCTATGTCTAAAAACATCAACTAGGGAATGGAGACCCTAAGTTGAAAAAGTAGAATAGGGAGTGGAGACCCTATGTCTAAAAACATCAACTAGGGAGTGGAGACCCTATGTTGGAAAATCGACTAGGAAGTGGAGACCCTATGTCGAAAATAAATATCAACTAGGGAGTGGAGACCCTATGTTGGAAAATCAGACTAGGGAATGGAGAGCCTATGTCTAAAAATATCAACTAGGGAATGGCGACCCTATGTTGAAAAAGTAGACCAGGGAATGGAGACCCTATGCCTAAAAGCATCAACTAGGTAGTGGAGTTCCTATGTTGGAAAAGAAACTAGGGAGTGAAGACCCTATGTCTAAAATAAACATCAACCAGGGAGTGAAGACCCTATGTTGGAAAAGTATACTAGGGAATGGAGACCCTATGTCTAAAATAACCATCAACTAGGGAGTGGAGACCCTATGTTGGAAAAGCAGACTAGGGATGGAGACCCTATATATAATATAATCATCAACTAGGGAGTGGAGACCTATGTTGGAAAAGCAAACTAGGGAGTGGAGACTGATGCGTGGATAGAATTCATAGTTTTAAGCATTATGTACCTTACATTTTATGTGCATTTGTGATAAAAATACACGTCATATGTGCATAATGGAGTCTATTTCATGTGTAGGTGAATTGGAGATGGAAGCTGAGCTAAATGGATGCATAAACGTCAAAAATATGCTCAAGAGTCGAAAAGGAGTGACCCGAGCCATAGCCGGGCGTTTTGGCCCTAAAGCCTGGCATGACTAGGCGTTAGTTGCGCGTTAGAGCTCTAACGCCAGGCCTGCCCAGGCTATAGCTGGGGTTTGGGGCTTAACGCCTAGGGTCCCTGGTCCGGTCAATTCCGAGTTTTGAAGGTTTTAAGTGTTTCCCGATTTGAATAGAAGTCTCCTACACGTTTAGGGTTTGTCCCAAACATATAAATAGACCCAAAAACACAACTTTGAGAGGAGGATGCCATTTTTGGAGAGAAGATACACACAGGATCATTAGGAAGCAGAGGATTTCTCAGTTTTCTTCATCTTATTCTAGTATTTTCCATTTATGCAACACTTATGCAATTGTTTGATTCTAGCATGAGTGGCTAAACACCCATTGTTCTGGGGTTGTGGTTTAGCCATGAATATTGTTATTCGA
>ML425488.1:49460-76273 GCA_005239525.1 Nicotiana knightiana
ATAATGAAATGTGTACGTTTTGAAGGGTAGTATATTGTCCCATTGCTCGAGGACGAGCAAGAGTCTAAGTGTGGGGTGTTGATGCGTGGCTAGAATTCATGGTTTTAAGTATTATGTACCTTACACTTTATGTGCATTTGTGATAAAAATACACTTCATATGTGCATAATGGAGTCTATTTCAGCTAAATGGATGCATAAACATCAAAAGTACGCTCAAGAGTCGAAAAGGAGTGACCCGGGCCATAGTCGGGCGTTTTGGCCCTAAAGCCTGGCATGACCAGGCGTTAGTTGGGCGTTAGAGCCCTAAGGCCAGGCCTGCCCAGGCTATATCTGCGCGTTTGGGGCTTAACGCCTGGGGTCCTTGGTCCGGTCAATTCTGAGTTTTGAAGGTTTTAAGTGTTTTCCGGTTTGAATAGAAGTCTCCTACACGTTTAGGTTTGTCCCAAACATATAAATAGATCCAAAAACACAACTTTGAGAGGAGGATGCCATTTTTGGAGATAAGATACACACAGGATCATTAGGAAGCAGAGGATTTATCAGTTTTCTTCATCTTATTCTAGTATTTTCCATTTATGCAACACTTATGCAATTTTTTGATTCTAGCATGAGTGGCTAAACACCCATTGTTCTGGGGTTGTGGTTTAGCCATGAATATTGTTATTCGACATTAATTTAACCTTGATTATAGTTNCACTCAATATATGGTTGTTTCTTCAATTCTACGTTTAATTGTTTAATTGTCTGGCCAGCAGTTAGGTTCTATATACTATCTATGTTATGCTTGGGAAAGCCGTATATAGATTAGAGAAGAATTAAAGAGAGCGCGATCTTAACCCTTCAGGGGAGTGGATTTGTGGTTAGGATAGGAATATACCTAGTCACCGTGCTTAATTAAACATCATAATCTTAGTGTGTTCTAATAGATTAATTTCATAGGAATATAGGCGTTAATCTATTGAGAATAGGCGAGTAGTACTTAGGGAGAAGGCTACGAGAGAAATTATCGATTAATTAGCAACCATGAGTGAATTATATGAAAGGGAGAGTTAATTATAATGCAATACGAGTGGTGAATTGATCACAATCCTAGAATATTTGTCTGTACTGAATACACAAAACAATATTCTTGTCACTTGATAATGAGTTAGTTCATAGAATCGTAGTATAAATTAGTTACATTCCTGGATTTTGTTTTGGCTCGATTAAATAACAATTAGAGTGATTCAGCAAGTAGTTTACGCAAGTCCGTGTGGGTTCGACATTCGATTTAACATTATATTACTTGCTACAACCACGTATACTTGCGTGTGCTTTGGGACCAACAGAGACCCTATGTCTAAAAACATCAACTAGGGAGTGGAGACCCTATGTTGAAAAATGCAGCTAGGGATTGGAGACCATATACTAGCATGATTTTGAATTTTCTTTCTTTTATTTTTATTTTATCTAAGAGAATGAGTAAAATGCGGGAAAGAACTTGGAGGAAACTTCCCTTTTTGGAATGGTTGTTGTTGTAGAGCCATTTTAGTTCCCGCAGGTTCTTTTTTTGTTGCACCTGCTTCTTGCAAGGTTGCCTTGGATTGCACC
The DNA here is from genome assembly GCA_005239525.1 of Nicotiana knightiana. Taxonomy (NCBI): domain Eukaryota; kingdom Viridiplantae; phylum Streptophyta; class Magnoliopsida; order Solanales; family Solanaceae; genus Nicotiana; species Nicotiana knightiana. The sequence continues at coordinate 51,053 of ML425488.1, forward strand.
TATTTCCTGTGGTTCAAAGAATAATTTGTCAGTTTGAAACAGTGGTTGGTTTTGCGGCCTTGGGTGTTTCAATCATTTGATCTTGGGCCAGCTCCTTTGATGATACTTTCAACTGCAACTGGTTATTTTCCAGAAGACCGATTTCTTTTCTGGCCCCGGAGAACCTTTGGCTTTTCTAAAACTTTACCATGACGGTTAGTCACGTGGGACTTAATCAACATTATTTTGACTTTGTGGGCATTTGACCTTGATTTTATTATTTCAAGAGTTTTTGATTTCGAAGCATCGGCCATATGGACAGTCGGAGTCGACTTGATGCCCCTGCCGAGGCTGCGTGCCTTCTTTTTGCATATTTAGCTCATATCAAATGATAATCCTATAAATCACTCTTGCCATCCATTCTTTGTCTTAGTTTCTGAACACAGTTAGATGAGGGATTCAAATAAAAACAAACAATGGAATGGACAAATGAATTTGGACGAGAGGTATCCCTTTCGGGCAAAAGAAAAAAGGACTTATCTGGAGTGCATGCAGACTTCAATGAACATGACATGCCTCTTGGACTGGATGTATGATATGTGTAAACCGTCCAACTCTCATAAATTCATCATAACTTATGCCTCAAAAATTGAGAAACCTTGCCAGGACTCTGTCGATGCCGATGACTGTGAGGATCCTTTTTTTGATCAGTGGCGCCCTTTGCGGGTTTTCACCAGCTGACCTCTCTCATTTCTCTTCTCACCATCACCTTATAGTGCTCTTTGCGAGTTTTCACTAACAAGACTCTCTCATTTTCAATTTCTTTGCTTACCATCGCCTTACGGTGCCCGTGAGGGTTTTCACCAATAAGACTCTCATTTTATTTCTCTCATTTTGATTGTATCGGATCCAAGTAGTTGTATTCTCCAATACTTGATCATTCTCATCGATTGATCAGAAGGACTTGAAAGGATTTGGGTAAAAAGGATTTGGACTGAATTACAACTTTGGAACCTTTCAGGCGAAAACATCGCCAAACCAGTATATCATCTGCCCCAGTTTCAACTTTGGGAAAGTGTGGATTTTTATTTGGTGTGACTGAACCCCAGATAGAGGCTACCTACGTATCCTTTCGGAATCAAGTCAAACGTAGTTCAAGAAACTTTTGTTTTTTATTTTCTTTTCATTTTTTCTTTCATTTTTCTTTATTTTTGTTTCGTTTTTCTTTTTTTAATAACAAATTCCATGTTCCAAAGAGGGTAATCAAAGAAAAAGGGAACCGACTCAAAAGGGGTTGCAAGGATTGGTATTGTTTGGGTAGCGAGAATGAAAGCCTTTGTCATCCTAATCAGAGCATGTTAAAATTGTGACAAAGGGTTCAAACGTAATACCTTTGACCGCATCTGCATTGACAGCTGTCTCGGGGTCATTTCCTTTAATGTCTCCCAAATATAGCGCTCCCTTTGGCAACACTCTTCTTATAATGTATGAACCTTTCCAGTTTCGAGCAGACTTTCCTTTTTCTTCTTCATGATGCGGGAGAATATGTCTCAGGACGAGTTGGCGCACTTCGAATTTCCTGAGCCGCACTTTCTTGTTGTAGGCACGGGCCATTATTTGTTGATACAACTGCCCGTGGCAAACTGCGACCATCCTCTTCTCATTAATCATAGTCAACTGTTCCAATCGGGTTTTGACCCATTCCTCATCCTCGGTTTCGGCTTCAACAATGATCCGAAGAGAGGGAATCTCAACTTATGCGGGTATTACAGCTTCAGTGCCATAGACCAATAAGTAAAGAATAGCTCCGCTGATGTTTGCACCGTTGTGCAGTATCCTAATAATGCAAAAGGCAGGTTTTCATGCCATTGCCTGGAGCCTTGAATCATATTCCTAAGAATCTTCTTGATATTCTTGTTCGTCGCTTCAACGACGCCATAGCTTTGGGCCGATAAGGGATAGAATTGCGATGCGTAATTTTAAATTGTTCTCATACCTCCCTCATCAAGTGACCGTTCAGATTTGCAGCATTGTCTATTATGATAGTTTTAGGAATACCAAAATGACAAATAATGTTGGAATGCACGAAGTCCACCACTACTTTCTTAGTGACGGCTTTGAAAGTGACCGCTTCGACCCACTTTGTGAAATAATCAATAGCAACCAGGATGAATATGTGCCCATTTGAAGCTTTCGGCTCGATTGGCCCAATAACATCCTTGCCCTAAGCAACGAATGGCCAAGGCGCTGACATAGGATGTAACTCTGAAGGCGGTGCATTAATCAGGTCACCGTGTATCTGGCATTGATGGCACTTCCAGACAAAACTGAAACAATCATTTTCCATGGTCATCCAGTAATAACCTGCTCGGAGAATTTTCTTTGCAAGGATATATCCATTCATGTGAGTCCCGTATACTCCAAAATGCACTTCGTTCATGATCTTTTCAGCTTCTCGGGCATCTACGCACCTCAAAAGATTCAGATCCGGAGTTTACTTGTACATGACTTCTCCACTCAAAAAGAAACTGCTGGCAAGCCTTCTGATAGTTCTCTTTTGATATCGACTGGCTTGCTCGGGATATTCCTTCATTTTCAAAAACCTTTTGATATCATGATACCATGGTTGAACATCTGGTTCTATTTCAATTGCATTATAATAACCATGTCTTTCTCAAATTTGGATCTCCAGCAGGTCAATGTGGATATTGCCCGGATACGGCAGCATTGAGGCCAAAGTAGCTAGCGCATCAGCTAGCCCATTGTGGAATCGAGGAATATACCTGAACTTGACAACCTTGAAACATTTTCTAAGATCTTCCACATGTTTCCTTTACAGGATAAGCTTGATGTCTCGAGTTTCCCATTCACCTTGGGCTTGCCGAATAATCAGGTCAGAATCCCCCATGATTAAGAATTCCTCTACATCCAGATCAACTTCCATATTCATGCCCATAATGCAGGCTTCATACTCAGCGGTATTGTTTGTATAGAAGAACCGAAGGCGGGCTATGGCCGGATAGTGCTGACCTGTGGGAGAAATCAGAATCACTCCAATCCTGACACCTTTTGCATTTACATCTCAATCTAAGAACATTTTCCAAGAATTAGTGTCCTCTGGAATTACTTCAATGAGTTTACTTCCTCGTCCGGAAAGTAAGTACTTAGGGGTTGGTACTCATAATCAACCTAATTCTCAACTAGATGATCCGCCAAGGCTTGATCTTTCATCGCCGTGCGGGTGACATAAACAATGTCGAACTCAGTGAGCAGGATTTGCCATTTTTTAACCTTCCCTTGGGAATTGGTTTTTAGAATATATAGTTCAAAGGATCCATTCTGGTTATGAGATAGGTGGTGTAGGCCAAAAGATAATGTCTAAGCTTCTGGGCGACCCAAGTTAAAGCGCAACAGTTTCGTTCCAACAGGGTATATTTGGCTTCATAACCGGTGAACTTCTTGCTCAGGTGGTATATGACTTGCTCTTTCTTTTTGGTCACATCATGTTTCCCCAGGACACAATCGAAAAAAATTTCCAGGACTGTCATGTATAAGAACAAAGGTCTTCTGGGTTCATGCGGAACCAACACTGGCAGATTTGACAGATATTCTTTGATTTTATCAAAAGATTCTTGACACTCGTCTGTCCATTTGATCGCCGCGTCTTTCTTCAGCAACTTAAATATGGGCTCACACATGGTAGTAAGCTGAGCAATGAATCTACTGATGTACTTCAACCTCCCTAGCAGACTCATGACCTCTTTCTTGGTTTTCGAAGGTGGTAAATCCCGAATAGACTTTATCTTTGTCGTATCTAACTCAATACCCCTCCGACTGACTATAAACCCCAAAAGTTTCCCAGATGGAACTCCAAATGCACATTTAGTTGGGTTCAGTTTCAAATCATACCTGCGCAGACGCTCAAATAATTTCCTCAAATCTCGCACATGGTCTTCTTGTATTCTGGATTTAATGATCACATCATATACATACACCTCAATTTCTTGGTGCATCATGTCGTGGAAGATGGCAGTCATAGCTTCATGTAGGTTTCCCCGGTGTTTTTCAAACCAAATGGCATGACCCTGTAACAGTAACTTCCCCACGGTGTGGTGAAATCTGTCTTTTCTGTGTCTTCTTCATCCATCAGAACCTGGTGATACCCGACATAAAAATCCACAAAAGAATATATCTGATGTTTGGCACAGTTGTCAACAATAATATGGATGTTTGCCAATGGAAAGTTGTCCTTGGGGCTTGATTTGTTCAAATCACAATAGTCAACACAAACTCGGGTCTTCCCATCCTTCTTTGGCACTAGAACCACATTAGCCAACCACGTGGTGTATCGGACCACTCGGATCACACCAGTTTTCAGTTATTTGGTGACTTCTTTTTTGATCTTATCACTGATGTCTGTTTTGAACTTTCTCTACTTCTATTGGACAGGTGATAGCCGAGATAGGTCGGCAATTTATGTACCACTAAATCGACGCTCAGTTCTGGCATATCATCATAGGACCATGAAAACACATCCTTGAATTCAAACAAAAGTTGGATCAATTCATATATAGTTCTTTCATCAGCGTGAATGCTTATCATGGTTTCTGTGATCTCTTCTGAACTGCCCAAATTAACTAGCTCAGTTTCATTTAAGTTTGGCTTAGGCTTATTCTCAAATTGTTCCAATTCTCAGTTTATTTCTCTAAAAGCCTCATCTTCATCATATTCTTTTCTTGATTCATTATTTCACAGCTAGACAACATTTTAGGATCCGGGCATGAAGACCGCAAGCATGTCATGTTATTTAATTCCGCATTATTAGAACTGAAAAGGAAAAGAATAAAAAATCAGAATAAAAGAAAAGAGACATCTATAGACTATCAAATATTGATTTCATTGAATTGAATTGAAGATACGAGGGTTTACATCAAAATTAAAGACAATAAAATAAAAACATTCGAGTTACACCCTGAAATAACTCGTAATGTAGAAGAGATGGAAAGACTGGACTACCGGGATTCCCGTCTGACAGGGAATAAGATAGCTTTCCAATTCTGAAGCTTGGCATCTGGCCCCATATACTGCACCTCACCAGTGCTCGTGTCTTCCCCTGGCTGGACCATGTGAGCCTCATACAACATTTGTTTCATGGCTTCACAAATATCATCAATCTCTTCGGTCGTGAAGGCCTCTTCTTCTTCCTCCTCATACTTGGACTTGACAAATGATCGGGCGAGATGTGGGATGGGTTGGGGTAGGACCCACCCTTCTTTTTTGTGCTTATCTGCCCATTTTCAGTCAGCTTCTGTAGCTTGGAAACCCACATCGAAAAACTTCTCATTGGCGATCGAAGTGACAGGCTCTGTGATGCCTTTTAGAGATACCTCGAGCCCCTTTCCGGGCTTGTACCCATGTTTAATCATTTCAGTGGCGACCATGACTGAGGCATTAGATAAGCAAGGATGTGGGCATGGAGGCCCTTCTTCATATTGATCGGAAACCACAATGTCAAAAGCCTGGTATACAATATGCTAACTGCTTTCCCTAGCTTTAAGGCATGGGACCGAATTATCCCTGTAGATGGACTGCTCGTCCTCCCCATGGACAACAATTTCTTGATTCTCGTACTCAAATTTGACCATTTGGTGGAGAGTGGAGGGAACAACTCCGACAACGTGAATCCATGTCTAGAATCTTGAAAGTTACTTCGAAGTTGTCAGAGCCAATGGTCAAAATTAGATCAATTTTCCGTATTGTATCTCTCTTGATGCCATCAAAATCCCGTACACAGACATTGTTAGGTCGGATTCTTTCCGTTCCAATCTCCATTTTCTGGAGTGTTGAAAGAGGGCAGATATCGACCCCTGAACCACCATTTAGCATGACTCTCTTCACATAGTAGCCCTCACATTTGAAAGTCAGGTGAAGGGCTTTGTTGTGGGCGGCTCCCTCTGGGGAAAATTGTCGTGTCTGAAAGAAATCTTGTTGACCTCGAAGAACCGTTCAACCATTAGCTCCACTTGCTCCACAAAAGTTTCAACTGGGATGTATGCCTCATTCAATGTCTTCAAGAGTACCTTCTGATGTTCATTCGAGCTCGACAATAGAGATAGAAGTTATACTTGGGAAGGAGTCTTCCGGAGCTAATCAACTATATCATAGTCCAAAGTTTTCATTTTTCGGAAAAACTCTTCTGCCTCCTCGGTGCTCACAGTCTTCTTAGGTGGAAACCGTTTATCCTTGTTTAATACTTCCAATGTTGATTCATTTCGTTTACCTCTCCCGTGACTTCTTTTTCCTTATAAGTGACCACTATTTTGTTGTAATTCCAGGGAACTGTGGTGGGTCTCTCATGGGGCTCTGTGGTGCGCGACTGATAACCATGGGCTCAGTCAGCCTTGGTGAAATTATCGGCCCCCACGCCACATAAGTCCCCTTTGGTACATACAGCTTTGTCACATTCAACGTGGCCTTTCTTGTTTCGGATTTCTTGGGAGTATTCAAAGGGAGCTGTTTTTTCCTTGGGGATTTAGGAACATAGAGAATTGTGTTCTTAGCAGGTTTTGCCCTAGCTTTTTTTTTTCTACAGCTTTTTCTACCACTTGAGGAATTGGAGTGATTTTCTTCTCAATTCTGGCTTGTTTTACCGCAGCTTTGGGTCTTGTTTCTGAATCGGCAATGGCAATGATGGCTTTAAAAGCTAGATTGAATTCCTTATCCTCACAGTTCATTCCAATGACCAGCCCATTGTTATGAGTCGGTAGTTGGTTGTTAGTCACATTAGGGACTTCCTCGTTGTTTAACCACATAATTAGATCCTTTGACTCTAATAACCAAGGCAAGACTGATTGTAAGTAATAAAGAAAAATCAATGAGATGTACGAAAAGTAAAGTGTATTGCAATAGTAGTTCGGATGTCCCTTTACAGGTTATATTTCATTCCCTTATATAGGGAATTTCCTAATATAACGTCTGCCTTTTTCAGTGATTGAGCATTAATGACTAATTATGACATTAATGTAACATTACAATGAGTAACCGTAACTGTTGCATGAATGTTGTGTAACGTGTGGATCACTAATTGAAGATCTCTGAATCTGCCCTTTGTTCCGCCCAGATACATTTTGACCGTGTCTCTTCATCTTCTCAATTAGGTTGAGACTTCCGTAGCTAATTAACCCGTGGGTGTGATTTGTCGTGCCTCTTTTCCACATACATCTTCATAGAGTATCGTCCAGTTGTCGTGTTTTCATTGATCCACGTAGATTGATGAGTCATCAAGATTTATTACATGTGTGAAGCTCTTTTTTACCAATACAGATAGTCCCCCCACTTACCATATATTTATCGATCAATATTTGGTAAGTGGATACTCATTTATGGCGGGAATATTTTTCCGCCGCTTCACTTGAATCATTGCATCTTTTTCTGTACGTAAGCGTCACTTGTCACTTCCAGTTAATGCTTATGCCACGTGGCATTTTATGGTTGGTTCTGCAATTGTTCAGCGCCTTTTAGGGCTTTTTTGCGGCTGCATCAGTCACAAAGTGACATCTTCAATTATGGCTTTCACATCATTGTTTTTTCCCATTTTTGACGGTTATCTTCGAGTATAAATACCCCCTTTTCTTTTCTTTCACGAAAAACTTCTAACTTTCAAACTTTATTTGTAAAGAACTTTTTCCTTGTCTTTGTAGATATGTCTTCTTCAAACCAATCTAAGAGAGTCATAAATGTAGATGATTTGACTCCCATCTTATGCTCCAACACGGAGTAGGAGAGGCGGCAGGTTGAGGAGTTTAGGTTCTACTCCCTCAAGGGGTTCTTCCTCTTCTCAAATTACTTCTCCTCCTTCTAGGTCTTTAACTTCTCCGAGGTCTAGGGCTTCTAGATCTTCATCCAAAGGTAGTGAATGTCATGAACCTTTGCGCGAACCGAGGGTCGATGAAATAGTACATGCAGAGTTCACCTTTGCTAGGGATAGTCAGGCCCTTAGAGATCAGGTTTCTTCATTATCATCTCTTGATAGTGTTGATAAGTACCCTACCCAACTCACTGAAGGTTTAATTCCTCTTATACGCAGGGACTGTCATTGGAGTTCCGATTTTCCTATAATCATTCCAAACAGTAATCAAAGAATAACATCTTACAAGACGGGGCGTTATTTTGTTTATAACTATCCCTTTACATTAGGGTTCAAGCCTCCCATCGACCCAGTAATCATCGAGTTCTGTCGATTTTTCAAAATTTTCTTGGGACAAGTCGATCCTCTCATATGGCGAGTCGTTGCATGTCTTAGATACTTGGCTACCTTAGCTTCTATCCCCTTTACCTTCATCATCTTATTCACCTCTATTCCCCAAAGTTGTTCCGTCAGGGAATTTTTACCCTAGTTGCTAGGAGTAAAAGGGTGTTCGTGACTTCTGAAGATGATAAGGATCGAGGTTGGTTTCTTCGGTATGTTGTTGTTTCCTGAGAAGTGGAATTTTGCACGTGAGTACATTTTTGTTCACATTCCTTGATTTTTTGCTTTAGAAATTTTATCAATATGGTAGTTGTTTCTTCATTTTGGAGCAATCATGGAACCGTCGAGAATGTCTCAGATTTCACAGATTGGGTAGAAAAGCTTTTGTTAATTTCTCCATTGGAAGAACGTTCGTGGAAGTACCTATCTGAGAGGTTTGGTTGGAGAGTTAAGACTCATGGTAAGTGAATTTTTTATTTGTACTTGTTTATTCCTTTGAGCATTATCTAACCCTTTCCTTTTGATAGGGTTTCCTGCTCGTGGAGTTTCTGCATCCGCGTCTGTTCCCAAGTTATCCCTAGCTCAGGCCCAGGAGATCATTTCAGGATCTTCTTCTTCAAAGAGAAAAGCAGGTGGGTCAAGGACCTCGGAGAAGAGGAGGAAGAGGAGGGCACTTTGGTCCTTTCGTGCCTGAAGTTGGACTTTCTGCCTCCGAGGATGCTACTCCCTCTCCCGTGTGTGAATATGTTGGCCAATTGTTTCTTGAAGGCTTTGGTTCTGTTGCTGATGAAGCTCCCTTGGTTGTTTTCTCTCCAACTCTTAGAGAACTCCCTTCAAGTGTTCCAGTTATTTCTCCTGCTCCCGTGGCTCTTCCTGCTCCTGTCGTTTCTCCCTCTCCCGTGGCTTTTTCAGCCCCTCAGACTTCCTCACCCGTGGCTCCTGCATCTCTACCTGCTTTTGTGCCTTCTGTTACAGAAGTAGGGTCTTCTAGCGGATAGATGAGGCATGTGATGATAGAAGTTCCAGCTGAGGGTAGTCTCTTTAAAAATTCTGGCCAACCTGATGTGTGGTTGAAACCATTGATAGGCCCGACAAAGAGAGTTAAGCTGGACAGCCACAGTTCCCTTACATGGGCTAATGAAATCGTGCATACTTCTTTAAAGGTAAAATGCATTTTATTGTACTCATTCTTGTGCATTATTTACCATATCTAATTGGCTTTCTTTTTCAGATCAATCTTATTGGCACAGAGCTTATGAAAAGGATTTCTCATACGGAGCAGGAAGTAAAGGAGTGGCATGCTGAAGCAGGTAACTGGAAAGAACAGTATGAAAGCTTAAGGCTCGACATGGAAGCCGTTGAAGAAGAAAAATGTACCTTGGAGCAGCAAGTGAGGGTCATGATGGCAGAGTTGGTTGTGGAGAAGGAATCCTCTGATCAGGCAGAAAAGGATAAGAGCGTCCTAGAGTCCTTATTCGCGGAGCATCTGTCTCGTGCCTCTAAAGAGGTCAGGAGCTTGAAGGCCTTACTAGACCAAAAGGAGGAATATTCTGGCGAAGTAGTGCAATCTCTTACTCAGACCCAGGAGGATCTCCGTAACTCTTTGGAGAAAGTTCAATTCCGGGAAAGGTCTTTCGCTCCTTTAAGGGCCTCTAATGATGCTGCCATGACTGAGAGGGATGAACTAAAAGCTGAAGTTATGCTTTGGGAGAAGAATTACGAAGCTCTTGAAGACAAGGTAGCTGTCGATGTTAGTTGGGCATATATGAACTCTCACCTCGACATATTGACTTAAATGAGCCGAGAGGGTTTCAAACTTAATGCTGAAATTGCAAAAATCAAGGAGTCCATTGAGAAGGCTCAACAAGGTCATAATCTCTCTTCACCTGAAGGTGAGGCTCTTGCTGCTCAAGTCTCTTTGTCCCAAGCCGCTCCTGCTCCTTCTGCCAGTGAAGTCAACCCCCCTCCTGATGAAGTTTAAGAAGTTGGTTCCTCCCTTTTTTTTCTTTGTCTCAATTGGTGGTTACCCCCAGTCCCATCGGGGGTAAATTTGGATCTCTTTAAAGTCCCCAAATGACAACTTAGGGGCACCTCAATGTATAAAAAACTCTATACGGTTAAGTATAAGTTAATACTTAGTTTTTACTTAGCCGTTTTAATATATTAATGCAAGTATGACTTTTGTTTTCCGTTGAGTTTCTGTTTCACTCTTTAAGTCTTTCGCATGCTTTATTTTTTGAGGTTTTAGTTTTACCTCTGACTATTGCATATAGAATGCTTTAGATTACTCGTACCTTTTCGTAATAGGCATGGTGTCATATTAAATGTGTGCCTTTTTGTAGTAGGCATAATTTATGGAAGAGGGCCCTTTTTTTGATCGGCACTTAATGAAGAAGACGGCTCAACTTCATAAAGGTGTAATAATGCAATAGAGTGATAGGAATTTTTCACATGTTTAAGAATGTTTCTGAGGAAAGTTTTTTTGTTTGAACTTTCACAACATTTTACGTGTGTTTGATTATCGTCTAAAACTCATGTTGCAACTGTTTTCTTTTAACAGATTTGATATACACTTGTATTTCGTAACTTTTTTTCGTATGTAACAGTTTTTTCGAGCTAATACAAGAGAGAAACTATTTTTCGTTCGTAATAGTTTTTATTCAAGTTGGGGTTTTCACCCGTAACTGTTTTTGTTTGATAACAGTTTTCAATAAGCATGAGGGAAATGCTCTTACATTCGTAACTATTTTATTTGATAATAGTTATATGAGTACAAAGATTTCGTAACTGTTTTTAGTTACAACTGTCTTTCTTAAGTAAAAAGATGCGCATTTCTTCCTCGTAGATAACATTTTGCCTTTTAACCTGAACATGTTGAAAGGTTTTTCGGATTAGGCTTTGTGTTTGAGTCTTTGGCTCTTTCGATTTTTCTCGTATCACTTGACTTGTTGGATAGATGGATTGTCAAGCTTCGAGCTTTGACTTTTTGATAGTATTTTTTGCTTCGTCTTTGCCTTCCATACTGTATAGTCCCCCAAGTGTTTGAGCTTTGAAGAATGAAATCTCGAGCACTTGGCTATTCCTTCCTTGTGGTCCTTTTCCTAAAAAGGAAAAACATACGGGACTCGAAGGTATATAATTTTTAGATGATGATTGCTTAACCCTTTAAAACGTCCATCAGAAAGTGTAACCCTAGACCGGGAGTTTAGTTACTTCCTCGTGTCTTTACAGGTTTAATATCATCATCTGGTGACGGGTTAAATTTATGCCTATTGTTAAAAAAGGTTAGTAAAATTTTAAATGTTCAAAATAAAATCGAACGTGTGATACTTGAACGGGGGTACTTCTTTTTCTTAGAAGTAGTACTTCTTCAAGTGGATGGCATTCCAACTTGTTCGTAGGATTCTGCCGTCCATAGTTTCCAGCTCGTGGGCGCCCTTCCCAGCTATGCCTAGGACTTTGTAGGGTCCATCCCAGTTTGGACTTATCTTTCCTGCGCCTACTTCTTTCGTTGATTGAAAGAATTTTTGAGGACGAAGTCCCCAATCTTGAAGTATATGAGGTGAGCTTTACGGTTGTAATAACGCTCTATGATTTGTTTCTGAGTTGCCATCCGTATTAGTGATGCTTCTCTTCGTGGTTCGAGCAGATCCATATTGGTCCTCAATTTGTCGTCGTTTGCTTCCTCCATGGTTGTTGTAAACCTTATGCTTGGTTCGCCAATCTCCATAGGTATTAAGGCTTCTGAGCCATAGACAAGTGCAAACGGAGTTTCTCATGTGGCTGTTTTTGAAGTTGTTCTGTGTGCCCATAGTACCGCTGGTAACTCATCAAGCCAGTTTCCTTTGGCTTTATCTAGCCGCTTCTTTAGATTGTTGATGATGACTTTATTCGTTGACTCAGCTTGACCATTAGCCACGGGGTGGTATGGCATTGAAGTGATCCGTTTGATTTGCCAGCTTTCGAAGAATTCTGTGATTTGTGAGCCTATGAATTGCAGGCCATTATCACACACAATCTCCTTTGGTATCCCAAAGCGGCATATTATGTTTTTCCATAAGAAGATTTTAACTTCCTTTTCTCGCACCTGTTTGAACGCTTCTGCCTCTACCTATTTTGTAAAATAGTCGGCTAGCATGAGGAAAAACCGTACCTGTCCTTTAGCTGTGGGAAGAGGTCCCACTATGTCCATACCCCATTTCATGAAGGGCCATGGGGATATTATTGGATGCAATAATTCCGTTGGTCGATGTATGTTATTGGCAAACCTTTGGCATCTGTCGCATTTGGACACGAAGTTTTCGGCCTCTTCTTCCATCTTAGGCCAATAGTATCCAACTCTGATTAGGGTTTTTACTGAGGATATCTCCCCTGAGTGATTTCCACAGTTTCCTTCGTGGACTTCTTTCGTCAAAAACTCCGTTTAGGTCCGAGGCATTTTGCTAGGGGCCCTTCGAACATCTTGCGATATAATGAGTTGTGAATGAGGCAGTACCGTGCAGCTTTGCGGCGAAGTGCTTGAGTTGTTTTCTTGTCTTCAGGTATGGTGCCATTTTACAAAAAAATTAGGATTTCGTTTCTCCAATCCTAGGTTAAATATTTAAAAGTTACCTCATTTTTATCTTGGTCGGTCGCTGAATGGAATAGATGAACGACAATCGCATTGTCTTTGTTGTTACTTCTGGGACTACTGCGAGGTTAGCTAATGCATCTGCTTCTGCATTTTCCTCTCTAGGTATTTGTACTACCTTCCATGTTTTGAATTGTCTCACGAGCTCTCGTGCCTTTTCCAGATATTGTTGCATCCGAGTCTCTCGAGCGATGTAAGTCCCCTGCATCTGATTTACTACCAGTTGCGAGTCACTTCGTACTCTGCTTCATTGTTAGTTATAGGATAACATTTGATAGCTTGTCGTGTCTTTTCACCCGTGGGTGATATTAAGACTATGCCTAAGCCGGCACCTTTTATATTGGAAGAACCATCGGTAAATAGGGTCCATAGACCCGGATTAGCACCGTTAAAGAGTTGTAACTCTTTTTCCACTTCAGGGACAATGCTATTACTAAAGTCAGCGACAAAATCAGCTAAGATCTGAGACTTGATTGCAGTCCTAGGCTGATATATTATTTCATGCTCACTTAATTCTATGGCCCACTTGGCTAATCTTCCTGATAGTTCTTGTTTATGCAATATGTTTCTTAACGGATAAAGGTCACAACTGTGATTGGATGACATTGAAAGTATGGCCTTAATTTTCTAGATGCCATGATTAGAGCTAAGGCTAACTTTTCTAGAGGTGGATATCTAGTTTCAGCATCTAGTAATGTCTTTCTTACATACTAAATAGGAGATTGTTTACCTTTATTCTCCCTTACCAATACTGCACTTACAGCAATTTCTCAGAAAACAAGGTAGATGCACCGCTCCCCCCTCCTTCGGCTTTGGCAGCAACGAAGGTTTTGATAGGTAAGACTTTAGGTCTTTGAGAGCCTGTTGACATTCTTCAGTCCATTCGAACCGGTTTTGCTTTTTGAGAACTGCAAAGAATTTGAAACTTCTCTCGGAAGATTTGGAAATAAATCTTCCTAAGGCTGCAATTCTTCCCGTTAGTCTTTGAACTTCTTTTTTATTTATAAGTACATCAGGTATTACTTCTATAGCCTTAATTTGATCAGGATTTACCTCTATTCCCCTGTTTAATACAAGGAAACCCAAGAATTTACCTGATTCCACGCCAAAAGCGCATTTTTCTGGATTAAGCTTCATATTATACCTGCATAAAATGTCAAAGGTAATAGAGAGGTGCTGGAAATGGTTTTCCGCCCGTGTTGATTTTACCAGCATGTCATCAGTGTAAATTTCCATTATTTTTCCTAGATGTTCCTGGAACATCTTGGTCACTAGCCTTTGATATGTGGCTCCACCATTTTTTAAGCCAAAAGGCATGACTTTATAACAATAAGTCCCCCTACTTGTAATAAAAGAGGTTTTTTCCTCGTCTGAGGGAACCATCTTAATCTGGTTATAACCAGAATACGCATCTAGAAAGCTTAAAAATTCATGACCTGCGGTGGCATCAATCATTTGATCTATATGTGGCAATGGGAATGAATATTTGGGGCATGCTATATTTAAGTCAGTATAATCTACGCACACCCTCCATTTTCCATTCTTTTTAGGTATTACCACAGTGTTAGCTAGCCAGTTAGGGTACGTTACCTCTCGTATTGAACCAATCTTTAAGAGTTTCCGTACCTCTTCGTCAATCACTTGGTTCTTGAATGGTCCTTGCTTTCTTTTCTTCTTTTCGACCGAGACTCAGCCTCGTGCCTATGTACACTTTCTATTCAGGATTTCATTCAGACAATGGAACAGCTTCGAGCACTTTCATAGTTGTTTTGATGTGCTCGTTTTCCTCCGGTTCATGAATGACGTCCGGTCTGGAATCTACATCTGTGTGGTTCAGTTCCTCTTCCGTGGTGACTTGATTCACTTTCTCGTAAGTATTTTCTTTCGTACCTATTTCAGCAGTAATACCTTCCGTCCCTATTTGGGTAGTAATTTCTTCCATACATGTTTGGGTGTTTTCACCTGCTTGGGAGACTTCCTTATCCCTTGATTCTTTCACCTCTACTTTTTGGTTGTAGTGTACCACGGAATTTATATTTCTCGTTGTTTGTTGATCGCCTCTAATTTGTTGAATCCCCCATTCAGAGGGGAATTTAATTACCTGATGCAAGGTGGAGGGTATTTCTTTCATGTCGTGGATCCATGGCCTTCCCATGATTACATTATAAGCCATGTCAGTATCAATGACTTGGAATCTGGTACTTTTATTCACTCCCTCAGCATAAGTGCTAAGTTCAATTTCTCCTTTTGTTATAATCGTAGAGTTATCAAACCCTGATATGGCTCGTGCCCTTGGGATTACTTGATTCCCTAATAGCATTTCTTCCACGACTCCTAGAAAAATGATATTGACTGAACAACATGGATCAATCAACACTCTTTTTACGTTAGTGTCATGAATAAGTAAAGATATTACCAGAGCATCATTGTGAGGAAGCATTAATTCGCCGATATCTGCATCATCGAAGGTTATATCGCCTGATTCCAGATTTTCACGAACCCTTTTTCCGTATGTAATTGTGAACTCCGTGGTCGTTTTGCAGACCACTCCATTTACTTCTTCACCTCCGTGTATCACGTTGAGGGTTCGTTTTGGAGATGGAGGTTTTGGGGGCTCCTGCATGTTCTTCATGTGTGCATGTTTACCTTTTTCACTGAACAATTCTGTCAAATAGCCCTGTTTCAATAATTGTTCTACCTCACCTTGCAAAAATCTGCAATCTGTAGTTCTGTGTCCATGATCATTATGGAATTCACACTAGAGATCTGGGTTCCTCTTATTGAGATTCGACATCATCTCTTTGGGCCATCGAACCTTATCACCCAAATTTCTTAACACTGAAATTAGTTCGGAGGTACTTACATTAAAGGTATGATCCCCAATTCGCGCATTACCTCTAGGTCGTTGATCTTGATCCCTTTAGGATCTAGATGAGGAAGATCCCACATGTCCGCTTGGTGGTCCATAATCTGACCTGGTGTTTTCGAACTTGGGACGAGTTTCACGTCCCGATGGTCCCAAGTAAGGATCGTACCTATTTTTACCTGATCTTCTGTCTGATTCTGAACGTTTGGATCTGGTATAATCTTCCTCTTTCGGACGAGCAATGGTATCTTCTTCTATTTGAAGTTTAGTACTATACCTGTTATAAACATCGTTCCACGTTGTAGCTGGGAATTCTCTCAAGCTTTCCTTGAGTCTACTCGTGGCTTCTGAGCTTCTGTCATTTAGATTACTTGCGAATGCCATGGCTGCCAAATTATCAGGAACCATTGGTAGTTGCATTCTTTCTCGTTGAAACTTGTCTACAAATTCATGAAGTAGTTCCGTGTCTCTTTGTTTTATTTTAAAGATGTCCTCCATCCTTTTCTCGACTTTTTGCGCACCGGAGTGTGCCTTTATGAAAGAATCTACAGGCTTAGCAAAGGAATCAATAGAGATTTCACGGAGAAGAGAATACCATGTTAGCGCCCCTTTGGTACCAAATTTTTAAACTAGGACGGACTCAATTTCTTGTTTTGTTAAGTCGTTTCCCTTCACTCAGGTGGTAAAAGCAGTTAAATGGTCGCGTGGGTCGATTGTCCCGTCATATTTAGGTACGTCAGGCATTTTAAACTTCTTTGGAATGGGTACGGGTGCTTCGCTTGGTTTCCAAGGTTGTTGAGAATATCTATCAACGTCAATGCCTTTGATAACAAGTGGTACTCCAGGAATTTGTCCGATTCGATCGTTTTGTTCCTTCACCTGTTTCTGCAAAGTTAGTAATAAAGTCTGTAATTCAGAGTTATTAGACATACCTGGTCTCGCTTCGAGAGATTCATTAGGAGTATCTCCCCTTCCTGAGTTTTCCAACCCAAATTGAGGATTTTCCATGGTGATGGTATTATTGGGGGGGGTGTCGGTGGTGCAGGTAATGCTGCCGGTAATCCCCTCGCAAATTCTTGCAAAGCTTGGCTCACATACTCTGCAATCATTTGCTTTACCCGATCTTGTTCCAATGTTTGATCATTATTATCATTGTTGTTATTGGATCTTTCTGGGGATTGTTCCCCTGAACCACGTGGGGTTCCTGAAGGCGATGGTACTGGGGTTCCATTCCTTTGCTGGTTGTTGTCGTTGGAGTTCGACATAGTTAAGAGGATATCACTTGAAAAGCAAACAAAGTTTATCAGATTCCCGGTAACGGAACCAATTTGTTTAACCAAAGAAATTGATCCTTTGACCAAAGCTATTTTTAGGATGAACACGGGTTTCTGATAACCAAGGCAAGACTGATTGTAAGTAATAAAGAAAAATCAATGAGATGTACGAAAAGTAAAGTGTATTGCAATAGTAGTTCGGATGTCCCTTTACATGTTATATTTTACTCCCTTATAAAATTTCCTAATATAATGTCTGCCTTTTTCAGTGATTGAGCATTAATGACTAATTATGACATTAATGTAACGTTACAATGAGTAACCGTAACTGTTGCGTGAATGTTGTGTAACGTGTGGATCAGTAATTGAAGATCTCTGAATCTGCCCTTTGTTCCGCCCAGATACATTTTGACCGTGTCTCTTCATCTTCTCAATTAGGTTGAGACTTCCGTAGCTAATTAACCCGTGGGTGTGATATTTCGTGCCTCTTTGCCTCATACCTCTTCATAGAGTCCTGTCCAACTGTCGTGTCTTCATTGCTGCACGTAGACTACTGAGTCATCAAGATTTATTACACGTGTGAAGCTCTTTTTTACCAATACACTTGTCCCTCAGCACAATTTGTTTTTGTTCTTTCGGATTTTTAACCGCCTTTTTCAGGGTCCAACAATCCTCCGTATCATGACCCTCTACCCTAAATGGTAAACACACCTAGTACTTGCTCGGTATGATGGGGATTCAGGATTTTGCCGATTAGGGGGCACATGTTTCAACAAACCCAGCTAGATCAACTTCTGGATCATGCTAGAGTAGGATTGACCAATAAGGATGAAATTGCTTCTCCTAGGTGGCTCATGAGGGCGTGGATTATGTTTGTGGTTGTATTGTGGTGGGCGTAGGTTATATGGAGCTTGGTAAGGATGGTTATTTCTGGGAGGTGGATCTCGAACTTGGTTGTAGTGTTGTTGTGGCCGTGTGTAGGGTTGGGAATTCATCACCGTATAATGAGGCAGTACCACGGCATAGGCTCATCTTGGTGGGGATAGTAGTGATCACGTGATCGGCGAGGCCCTCTTGAACCTGAAGTCATCATGGATCCCTCCTCTCTTTTCTTTCGATTAGCCAAGCCTCCCCAATTGTTCTATATGTGTAACGACCCGACCGGTCGTTCCGAGAGTTATAGCCCCATTTCCCTTATTTCTACTTCTTTATGTGTGGTTCAGCTATGTTGTGTTGTATCGGGTTGGTTGGTTCGATTCCGGAGTAGTGTTGGAGTGAAATGAGACACTTAGTCTCTTATTTAGAAAGCTAAGTTAGAAAAGTCAACCGGAAGTTGAGTTATGAGTTCGGATTTGGATTTTTATGGTTCGGTTAGCTTCGTTGGGTGATTTTAGACATAGGAGTGCGTGTGGAATGTAATTTGGAAGTCCGTGGTAGAATTAGGCTTGAATTGGCGAAAGTTGGAAATTTGGTGATTTTGGTCGGTAGTGGAAAATTAGGTATCGAGGTCAGAATGGAATTTCGGAAGTTGGAGTAGGTTTGTAGTGTCATTGTGACGTGTGTGCAAAATTTTAGGTCATTCGGACGTGGTTTGGTAGGTTTCGGCGTTGTTGGTGAATTTTGGAAGTTTAGAAGTTTTTAGGATTGAATCCGAGTTAAGTTGGTGTTGTTTTGGGGGTTCCGAAGGTTCGACTAAGTTCGCGTATTGATATATGACTTGTTGGTATTATTGTTTGAGGTCCCAAGGGCCTCGCGTGTGTTTCAGGTGGTTAACGGATTGGATTTTTGAAGTTTGAAGTGCTATTTTTCTGGTGTTTGAAGTTCTGGTGTTTTTCTTCACCTGCGGATGGGGAGCCCCAAGTACGATGGTCGCAGATGCGAAAATATGATCGCGGATTCGGAATTGGCCAGCTGGAGCATTGAGCGCAGGTGCGGAGGTATTGTCGCACCTACGAGCCCGCATGTGCGAGGGGAGAACCGCAGATGCGGATATGGGCGGATAAGTGAAATCTGTAGGTGCGCTCTTAGGACTGCAGATGCAGTTCCGCAAGTGCAAGGATGGGGTTCGCAGCGCAAATTTTTGCCCGTTCTTCACCATTGTTGGCTGGTTTTGAGCTTTGGGCGGAGAATTTAAAGAGGGAATCAAGACATATCAGTGAGGTAAGTTACTTGGGCTCTATTACGTGTGTTTATGATGATTTTCCACTGTTTAGTCATGAAATTAGTAGGAATTTAGGGTGAAGTTGAAGGGGTTAGGGCTTGAGTTTTGGAGAGTTTGAGGTGAGGATTTGAGGGACCAAACGGAGGCAGATTTTGATGAATTTGATATGGTTAGCCTCAGGAGTGAACAACCTTTTTAGTTTTGCAATTTTCGTCGGGTTTCAAGACGTAAGGTCGGGGGCCGGGCTTTAGCCAATTTTGGGGTTTTGGCCTATTTTCGTAGTTTTTCTTGTGGAATTCATTTCTTTAGCTTATGTTGATAGTATTGTTCTGGTTTTGGTTAGATTCGAAGATTTTGGAGATCGAGTCGAGGAGTGAGGGCATCCCGGAGTAGGATTCGACGTTGTTAAGGTAAGTAAAAGTTTTAACTCTGGCTTTGAGGGTATAAACCCGGCGAATTGATATCATGTAACTGTTTGGAGGTGATACCCACGCTAGGTGACAGGCGTGTGGGTGTACGCCACGAGGGATTGAGACTTGGTACGTCCCGTGAGACTGTGAGGCCTAATAGCCATTATCTGTACTTATGTGTTTACATGTCTGTTAAACTTGAATGCCTTCATGTTAGAGATCATGCTTAGGCTTTATTCATGCTCACATTAGTTGTACTCAGTCATAGAAATTCTTGTACATGTTTACCTCAGTATCTATTATCTTGCTGATACACTGTAATACTTGATTTGGACTGCTTTCCCTTATTTGTTGAAAAACTGTGAGGCTAGAGAGGTACATGACTGAGCGAGACCGAGGGCCTGTTATGAGACATTGTACTATAGCACGTGAGTTGTCCGTGCGGATCTAGATTATACTATAGCACGTGATTTGTCCGTGCGGATCCAGATATGATATGATAGCACGTGAGTTGTCCGTGCAGCACGTGAGTGGTCCGTGCAGATTAGCGCTTGGACTGTTGGAGCCCTTCCGGAGTCTGAACACCCCCAGTGAGCGCAGGTACCTATTGAGCATGTACATTGAGGGCTGAGCGATTGAATGACATTGCATGTGATGTTTCCTTTATTTTTGTTGTTGTTGCTGCATTTACCTGCTAATTTCCTTGTAGTATTTGTTGATTCATGAAATTTACCTTTTACTTATATTTATCCTTCATTGCAAGAATTAGTAATTGAAGTGCTCTGCTTAGCTCTTCACTACTACTTAGTTCCTTAGTAATTTTTGTTACTTTGCTGAGTCGGTTGTACTCATACTACACCCTGCACTTTATGTGCAGATCTAAGTGAGTCTGAGCGCGACGATCATTGAGTCCAGGCCGGCTTATCTTCGGAGACTGCAAGGTAGCTGCTAGCGTCTGCAGGACCTTGTTACTCCTTCTATCTTCTATTTTCTCTTTTGGGTTGTATTGACAGTTAGACAGTGATGTATTAGTTTATGGATTTAGACGCTCATGACTCAGTGGCACCCTGATGTTTGGGGCTCATGACTTAACTCTCATAATTCAATTGGTAGTATTTTGGGAAATAGGCTTGCCTTGTATCATGATAGGTGCCATCACGACAGGGGTTATATTTGGGTCGTGACAGAATGGCTTGGGAGGTGGCTCTCAAAGCAGATTGGCTTAATATTCGACCACTTTTCAGATCGTTTTCGACCATTTCCCCGATTTTTATTGCTTCTGTGAACAGTTTTCCTATGACAGACATCATATTCTGAAAATAATCGACCTCTTGGGCCTGCAAGAAGATCGTAACCATTTCGGTCTCGTCCATGGGTGGCTTTAATCTGGTGGCCTGCTCGCGCCATTTAATGGCATATTCACGGAAGCTCTCAGTGGTTCTCTTCTTTAAGTTAGACAGGGAGTTCCTGTCTGGAGCTATATCAACATTGTACTGAAAATGTCTGACAAAATCGCGGGCCAAATCATCCCGTATGTGCCAGTGGGAGATTTCCTGGTCCATGTAACATTCTGAAGCGATTCCAGTCAGGCTTTCCCCGAAATAAGTCATCAATAAATCTCATTTTCCACCAGCACCCCTCAACTGGTTACAGTATCGTTTCAGATGAGCGATCAGATCTTCGTGCCCATCATATTTTTCAAACTTTGGCGTCTTAAAGCGAACTGGTAGGTGAACACGTGGAAACATACACAAATCAGAGTAGGAGACACTCTTCTGGCCACTAAGGCTCGGCATATTTTTTAGGCTTTGCTCTAGGCTTCTCATATTCTGAGCCATTTCTTCTTGCTCGGGGTTTCTCATTGTTCTTTCTTATTCCATTGGGGACTCATATTGCGGATGCTGAGGTTATGAATCTGGAGTAACATGAGTTGTATCTGGCTGAAATTACGGGCCTCGAAAGGTGAACGTTGAAGGCTCAAAGCATGGCCTGGGTGTCGTCGGCTGTGCCATGGTAAAGACTGGCGGTGCAGTGAGCAATGTTGGGGGTACCCCTGTAAATGGTGCCTGGGGGCAGACCTCAGAAGGCATACCGATAAAGTTTTCTGACATAGTGGGGTACCCGAGCGGGGCAAATGGTTTAGTCACAGGGATGAGGATGTTGGTGGTTCCACCCGTCCTGGGGATCATTTCAGGAAATCCAGGGATCAACTTGGTGGTTCTCTACTGTTGGACCAGGCATCCCACATCTCTAATATGCGGACACGCAACATCGGGTTTTCTTCGGCAGTTGCCGACTCAGGCTGGGTCATAACCGGTGTGGCACTATGCTCATGATCGATGACGCGGAGACTGCTTTCTGAAGACATTGGGACACTTCCTTTTGATCTTGTTAAGTAAGGGTGGGAAGCCAGAATACCGTCAAAACCAACCACCTAAAACAAGACCTGTCCAATAGCACGCACAACAACCTTGTCAGTTTTGAGGCATTTAACAGATAGGGAATCACACATTGGGGTTGCAATGCACATGAACAGTTAAACGTTTCAAAATGTGTTTGCAACGGTTGTGTGTTTCATCCCGAATTTTGCTATCTCTTTCTCAAGTTTCAACCTTTGATTTCTTTCCTTTTCTTTTCTACTATTTTTCTCTCTTTTAATTCTGCTCTTTTCTTCCCTTTTAATTTTCGCACCTATTTTCTTATTTTTTTTACTCACTTTCTTTTCTTTTTCTTTCTTTTTCTTTTTATGGCTATGATCGAATCCGACGGGGATTGCCTGCGTATCATGACGCCGCATGAATCAGATCATTACATAGTTCAGGAGACAAATGCGATATGAAAGAAAAGAAAATTTTTTGGGTTTTCAATATTTCATAAATAAAGACATCTTTTTTTTGGGGTTTTCTATTACACTAACTCGGAAGTACTGATGACTAAAAAAACATACATACTCGAAATAAAACAACAATACAGACTTGAAAAAGATGAACAGATTCAAGAAAAGTAAAATACAAACTCAAAATCGAAAAATCAAAAATACATAAGAGCTTCCACTGCTACTCCGGGGGCCCGCCGGACATCAGTCGGTCTCTGCGCGAGCCTGCGTGCAATTTTCTCCTGAAGGTGGTCTAGGTCAGCCATCACCTGGCGAACAAAGTTCATCACAGAAACAAGAGAACATAGACCTGGTCATATCTTCACACTCATGACACATCATCGCAATATACTCAGCTATTTCCTTGATTCTCATTCTGATGACACCCTTTTCTTGGAGCAAACGGCCAATTTGTTGTGTCCAGGCTTCTAGCACCTGTGTGGCTGTGTTGTCTTAGTCTTGTAATTTCTGCACACTCTCTTCTAATTGATAGATCAAGGCATAGCAGTGCTCCCTTTCTTTTTTGAAGTCCTTGGTTTGCTAAACCATTTCATTTTCGAGGGTAGTCAGTTTTCCCTTTAAGATTGTGACTCCTCTGTCATACTTTTGCTTTAATAGTTGAGCAAATCTTGTCCATTATTCTGCATTCTTTTCCAACTTTGCTTGAGCCTTTGCCAATTCTTCCTCAGAATTTGTCAAATCAACCCCATAGTCATGCAGTTTCTGCCTTATAATTCTTTCATCTCTCTCTCTTCCTACCAGCGCCTCAACGGCTATTTTCATTTTCTGGATTTGAGCTCGTAGGACTTCATTTTCCCGAGCCAACTTCTTCTTTTCTCCTTCATCCCCAGCAGCTTGCAAACTACTATCAAATTTGATTTTTCTTATTTGTTCTTCTAATTTGCTTATGGTGGTCCGATATTCATTTTCTTTAGCTAACCAAACCCATTGTTCTTGTGCTCCGTCACTGAATTGTTGTACATGGAGCCTTTTGGCAGGTTGTTCCGGTTCTTGATCGACCCGGGCTCTCTTACCATACCATGCCATGTAATTACTCTCAGCTTCACCAGAAGACAAATCCCGCACCTGAGTATGTGTCTTTAAAAACCTACATTGGTTCCAAATCTGGCGAACCTTTTCTTCTGGGAACGCAACCTTTGGGCCTAGCTCAATGACTTGTGTACTCAAATCTTTATCATAGGGAATTTTTTTATATCTTCCTAGTTGGCGGAGGACCCTATGCGGAGCATATGGGCGAATGCTTCGAAGACCCATCAATAGGAGAAAGCACACATCAACAAATATGTAGATGACTTCGTTAACTGGGAGCCAGCTCAAAGTCCATTTAATTTGCCTTGCGGTTAAAGAACCCAGATATGCGAACCAAGTTTTAGTACCCTCTGGTAAATCATAGCCTTTCACTATGCTTTCATACTCTTCAAGGCAATTGAGTCCGGTCAGTATGTGATTCGTGTACCTCGGGCGGTGACCGAGATGCTTGATGCAAGGCTAGAATTCATAGTTTAACATATTACATGCCTTACATTTTATGTGCGTTAATGATAAAAACACACTTTTTATGTGCTTAATGGAGTTTATTTCATGTGTAGGTGAATTGGAGATGGAAACCGAGCTAAAGGGATGCAAATACGTTGAAAATACGCTTAAGGGTCGAAGAGGAAACACCCGGGCGATAGCCGGGCGTTTGGCCCCTAAAGCCAGGCAGCCCCTGGCGTTAAGGGGGCGTTTGGACCCTAAAGCCAGGCAGCCCCTGGCGTTAGGGAGGCGTTAGAGCCCAAACGCCAGGCCTGCCCTGGCTTTAAAGGGGTGTTTGAGCCCAAACGCCCGGGTCCTGTAGTCCGCTCAATTCCGAGCTTTGACGAGTTTAAGTGTTTCCTGGTTGAAATAGAAGTCTCCTACACGTTTAGGGTTTGTCCTAAACATATAAATAGACCCCAAAAACACAACTTGAAGGGGATTCGAAGGATTCGAAAAGACGGACGGCAAGACATCAATTTGTATAGATTTTCTTCATTACTTTGTAGTTTCATTATGCAAGTTATTTTAGAGTTGATTATTTTGAACATGTTTAGCTAACTTATTTAATCTAGGGTTTTGGTAGAACCCGTTGGAGGATGAACTTATTGTGTTATTAATAGAGTTCTGATGGGTTGATTAATCTCTATTTGTTCAACTACGTTCTTGTTGTAGTTAATTGAATGGCCATCAATTAGCTGTGCCTATTTATTATGTATCTACTTGAGAGAGAGTGCATATTTAGGTAGTTGTTTGAACAACATCACTCCCGGAGTATAGACGAAAGTCATAACCGAGGGTTTAGAGGTTGGATTAAAGATAACGATACCTCGGATGCAATCTAAAGTGAACTTTAATGCAATCTAGCTAGCGTAACTTGGGAGAGTGCGTCTAGTAAATTATCATAATTACTTGAGAGAGATTTATGGTAGATAGAGTGTTCATGATTGATAGAGACAACTAATCAAGCTATATGAAGTATCCGAGAAGTAAATTCACCGACGGGGGAAACCATAACCTTAGATCTTTATTACAATTGTTTACACCTTAGCGTAGTTAATCTTTAGTTTTAATCTTTAGTGTTAGTAATTTAAATAACATCAAGTGACAGTTGAGTATTCTAACAGCTTGCTTGATACGTAAACTCCCTGTGGGATCGACTCTGGCATAATACCCGGATTATATTTGCAACGCCCGCTTAGTCTTTTATTAGACATAGTTAAGCGTGATCAAATTTTGGCG